>JAJHUR010092490.1:8857-19134 GCA_027495735.1 Lutjanus campechanus
CTGCACACAGAGGAATGAATGTCACAAGTGTTGCTGCATGTGGCAGAAGTAGATGACAGAGTGGAGACACACCCAGACACACCTGCTTCAATCAACCCACTAATCACAACCACTGGCTCACAGCCAATCAATGTCCCTGTTAAATATGAGATCAAGTGAGTGCTTTCAACATCATACCGTATATTTATTTTGTTTGTGAGTGTCAGCGCAATTTCCTACTTGCATAATGTCTGTTTTATGAGCTGCATGGCTGTTTATTGTCAACGCTTTAATAACGTTGCCCGCAAACTTAGTGATTTTTCATCCTTAACGGTAGAATCAGTAGGATTTCTCCAAGCTGTTCGTAAACACACCAGAAAGATAGCTGATTGCTGAGTGTCATTCCCTGGACATCAAATATCAACATTTCCAGATGATGAAGTGTCCCGAGCACAGCAAAAATAATGAGGTAAAAAAATGACACCACCAGCAAGTCATAAGTGATGACTCAAAGGGACCCACTCCTGAGAACTGGGAAAAATCATGTCCTACCAAAAGAAAAAAAAAAACCTTTCAAAATGATTAAACCAGCACACTGAATCCAATTTTTTGTTTTATATATGAAATATATGTAACTTCTGCAATGTTTTACTTGCTCTGTGCCAGAAGACCTCTGGTCCCAAACAAAAAAAATCAATCAATCAATCAATCATTTGTTTATCAGTGCCAAAGATAACATTAGCAACATTTGCTAGCTAGCTAGTGCTGTCATCTTCATTTTAACGACATATACCAAATAAAACTAACCAAAATTGTCTGAATGATGACGATGATGCTAGCTAGCTATAATGTTGCTATGGTTATCTAAGACACTGCACATGATCAAAAACACAAAATACAAAACAAACAGTAAATACTATGAACAATATGTATCAACTGTGAAAAGTGAAAAACCTATGATGATGAAAACCAAATTGTGCAAATAGAGAAAATCCTATGGACCATTGTCATTTGTCTGGATACACCTCACACTGATATAAGTACAAGTGATATATGGTTTTTGTATAAACCACAAATGACTGCTTATACAGTTTGGCATGGAAATATGGAATTAACATTAGATAAGTGCTGCATTTGTGGCTGATTAAGACAAACACTGAGTGATTTCTTGTGCATACTGCTACAACAGTAACAACAGTTACATAATATTTTTCAACAAGCGGCCCCTCAAATAAATGAGTCTCTATGTTGTGGCTTTAAATGGACACATTTCACTCAGTTGTATCCAGAGCAAGAATGTAAGGAAGCAGTTACACAGACTGGTATGCACAGCTAAGTAGTCCCACATGGTAGGAGGCACATCATTTACTTTAGACTACAAACATGTTCCCCTGGCGCTAAAAGCTCAGATGATTGATGGACCAGAACTGTTTACCGACTTACTCTGCTCACTTCTGGGCTCTCCGATGTAAAGAAAAGTCACGAATGTTCCTCAACACACACACACAAGCACAAACATTTTCAGCTTTTTTCTTAATGAAAACAGTTTACACAGATGTGGTTTGAGGAATAAATACAGTAAGATCAGCAGAGAGCAGAACATGCAGAAACTGTGAAGTCCAGAAAAAAAGGATCTGACATGTTACGGCTCTTAGCAAAACTATGAACAGTTACAAGCTTTAAAACTTTAATTTTATTTCTGTTTAGACTGATAGTTCATCATAAATTTAGACTCACTCAATGTTGGACAAAAGGGTAGCAGGGAAAATGCAATATCCAAACAAAATGTACTTTACTGCTCTTGTTTCTCTTTTTGCCTCTGACCATTTCAAGTGATCTGAGTCTAATAGCCTTGTTTTTACTTGATCTGTTTCTGATTTTATTAACATTTTCACTATTTAACCTTTATCTTATCTGATCAGGTATTAGCCTACTGCTGATGTTACTCCACTAACATTTTACTTGCTTTATTATTCCCATAATGATTACAGTTTAACACTGCCTTATTTATTATCTTTATAACCAAAACACTGCACAAGATTACAGAATTTCCTTGTACCTCCTTGCAATGACAATAAAGCTTCTTAAATTCTTAAGATTAGGTTTAGGGGGGGGAAAAGGTTTGGTTTAAAAATTGGTTTAAAATAATAAGTAACTTCTCAGGTTTAGGGGAAAAGATCATGGTTTGGGTTAAAATTTGGACCAGAATTATGAACATAATCATTTTTAAAATAGCAGAAATTACAGAAAACTGTAAAAAAGTTGGTAAATTACCCTAGCCTTAGCTAAGTCTGGCTAACCAGCTAGCTTTGTGTTGGGGGAACTGAAACATTAGCTTTCATCTCTTTGTGTCTGAAAGCTCTTCTTGGTTAGATGTAGGGGTAAATCATTCAAATGTGTATGTGTGTGCGCGCGCATTCGCGTGTTTGTGTGTTTCTCATGTTTCTTTCTTTTCCCAAAGAAATCTAAAATTATACATTCTTAAGCCTGCGTCTGGTCTTAACAAAATTTTGCCCAAATACGTACTTACTGCATTTTGGATTTGTGTGAACTACGAGACTGTTCATATCAGTTTTTCTCTTCTTTACATTCACATAAACTCATGAGTCCTATCTGATTAGTTTTGGAATAAATAAATAAATAAATACGAAACAATAAATAAAAGATTGTCATCAAAGAACATGACATAACCTCTGAGAAATGTGGATTCATCACTTCTTTAGAAAAAGACATGCATGGTAAAAAGATGCCACAGGACATCCTGTAAGCTGTAATCCATTCTGTGCTGTTTCCACTACATAATAATGCCATTATTGTACAAGGAGCTTATATCTTAATAATCCGGGGAGCAAATAGCAGAACCCCACCTCTTTCCTAGACAATTATCCTTATCAGACGGAAGTCATACAAGGTTTTATGGAATTCAAAACAGGAAAAGCAACGAGTGGGAAGGACAAAGTTCTCTCTCTGTGACTGTGTACTCCAAGTATGGTAATCATTTAACATCCTGTTCCCAAGAAGTCCTTCAAAGACACGGAGGCTCTGTGTTATCCTGTTCCCACAAACTCCTTCAAAACACATGCCTGCCACCACAGTGAATTGATGCAGATACTCAAATATTGAAAGCATTTGTCCATTTAAAGGAGTGGAATGGGGCCCTCCTGTGGTTGCACACCTCACATTGCAGAAATGATCCAAATCTGTCCACCAGTGTTGACACATACAGAAGACAGTCCACTAAAGAATTCAGATAAACACTGACGATAACAAAATAGCAGTCTTAGAGGCTGCGAGAGCTGATGTAGCTTCAGTAATTCAAAATTTTCATCTTTATCTCCTCAGCTTGCATTTCTTTGCAGGCAAATAAGAACAAGTTGATAAGGCTTCCTGGACAGAGAGTTAGTAATGAGCAGATAGAAAGACAAAACCACAGACTCACGTCAACTTTTGCCAGACAGAGAACCCTCTGTCCTTCTGGTCTTATTTGGGCAAAACTTTGCGACTGAGTCTGTTTTGTCCAGATCTTTCCCCACATATACATTCAAGGAGCCTGCTGTGAATCTGCTGTGTTAATGAGGACAGAGTAAAGAACAGAATTTCTGATGCTATGTCTGAAATTAGAAAGCAGCATGGTCCTTCACAGCCTGATGCACTCTGGCTCGAGCTCTAAGAAAGCGGAAAAACGCAGGGAAGAGAAGAACACAGACGAGATGGATGTAGAAACACACATGAATGGCTAGGAAGAGATGTGACTCTGGCAGTGTGTCACAAACATCCCGGCCGCTCAGTCTCTACTGTGACGAACGTTACTGTGCTGCAGCCAGAGGCCCCGGTCCTCTTCCAGCCCGTGGTGGAGCCGGGTCAGGTTTCCTGCAGCTGCTTCGTATGTTGGTGGAGACGCTCTGGGGGGAGAGTTTGGTCCTCAAAAGGATGGAAGGAGCCCCAAAAGCTCAAAGTTCCAGCAGTCAGGCGGCTTCAAGTAAAGCCGTGACAGAAAGAAACTGCATTTCTGTGTTTCTACAAGAATTCATATTCTCTTGTTATTTGTCTGTATGTTTATCAAATATTTAACAGGCAAGATGATGTGTGATTTACTCGTTCTACAGCAAATCATCTTTTTGAATAGATAGTGACTCTTTCTGTGAAGGTATGCATTATAAGCACATTCAAAAGACATTATAATGCATTTGTGAAACTCTTTATACATGCTTATAATCATACATACCAACTTAAAAGAAGGTTTATATAAAGTATTATAAATGATGGACATAATATATATTTAAAAAAATCAGCATTCATAATGCCTCATAACTCCATGCCAATGTGACAACAGTGTTTGAAAGAAGAATCTGAATCCTGTGTTACACAGCACATTATAACTAAAACCAGTTACAAAGACACATAGAGGACTGTTCTAATGTATCATAACAGGTTATAATCTATGATAAAGTTGGTAATAACCTTGTAAAGTGCTGCCACTTTAGTTAACGCTCACAAAGTAATTCTTAAGTGTATTATTGATGTTTATAAGACATTATTCCATTTAAGAAAAATAGAATTTAAAATCTATTATGATGCATTGGAGCAGTTCATTATGTGTTTTTATAACTGGCAGTTATAATGCGCTATGTAATTCAGGACTCAGATTATTTGTTCAAACACGGTTTCCACTTTTGCATGGAGCGATAAAGCATCATGAATGCAAATAATACATGTCCACCACTTATAACACTTGTATAAATCTTGTTGTCATTCATGATTATAAACATTTATAAAGACTTATAAATGCATCATAGTGTCTTATGAAAATGACATGGAGTTATAAATCATTATATAGGCTGACCCTATAATACATTATGTTCACCGCTTATAATACTGTACAAACCTAGTTATAAGTTGTCATGTGTGATTATAAACATCTGTAGTTTTATAAAGCCTTATAAATGTATTATATCATCTTATCTGCTTATAATGCATCATACATTACTGTCATAGAAAGATTTACAGAATAGTTTAATTGTGCAATTGTACAACTCTTCAAGTACAAATGGTTATGTGTATGGTTCTTGTTGCGCTTCATTGATGCTGTAATTCAAATAGTCCAACAGGGACTTTATGTCTTCCTGTGATACATCAGTTTAAATTTTATCAGGCTACCTGTTCATTTCCATAAGGTCATGTGACACACTCACTACTGACTTACGTTTAGTTGCTCGGCCGGTATCTCTTCAGTCTGCTGTGTTCTCGTTTATCTTTTGTTGCGTTACAAACTTGGATTGTCTGCACCAGGTTTTCGCAATGTGCTGCAGCATCAAATCCCTGTTTATTTTCTTCAATCTGATCTTCTTGGTGAGTAATGCGAGTAATTTTTAAAAAAAAAAAATGAAGGAACGTGTTTTGGAACAGTGATGACTGATAACATGGATCATAAAAAAAACAAACAGGCCATATAAAGTGGTTATTTGAGTGTTTATTATTGGTAGTAGAAGTAGCAAAAGTCAAAAACAAACAAACGTCCTGTTTTCAGATTTTTAACTAAACTGCTTTTATAGTACTTATCTTACATGGAAGCCCATTTTCATCAGTGTGATGGAAAACAGATTCTCTAAGTTATCATGAGAAACTTTCTCAAAATATCTCAAACTAATGATTTCAAAATAATGAGTTAGTACCACAAAATAATGGCTTGATATCTCAAAATAACAAGACACTTAATAATAATGACATAGAGAATGTTTCTCATAATTTTGACTTACTAAGTCATTTTGAGTTACTAAGTCAGTATTTTGAGGAAGTTTGTGATTATTTTGAGAGACTAAGACATTATTTTGAGATATTAAGTCATTGTTTTAATTCTTCATTTGTCTGATATTGTTTATGTATGCAAGGAAATACAAAAGAAGAAGCAGGAGAGTGGAAATAATTGGAAGAAAATTAGAGAATGAATTTGTTCCTCCAACCGTGTCAAACTATTATTCATATTAGATGGTCCCAGGGGTCCCAGTATAGAAGTTAATCAGCCTGACTCACGGCTGCACGGACCAGCCCAGCCATGTGCAAAAGTAAAACGAATAACTGGAAAAGTACTGATTATTAAATGGTGTCGATACAAAAAAACAGCACAGAATATATAACCCAGGCTCATCTAATTCTTAATTTATAAAAAGACTTCATGAAAAATATTTTAGAACTTATTATAACTTAATTTAAAGCAAAATGACTGTTTTATTTTGCTAAACTGGACATTTAAGAGGGCTAAAATCATTTTTTTAAATGCCAGATTTATGCACAAAACTGTCAAATGTGATTACAGACACAGAATTTTAGATTTAGACTCAGAACTTTATTGATCCACGGGGGGAAATTATGTTATGTTGCAGTTGTTCCCATCCAAGAGTAACACTGTAGCATTGAGAATTATAATAAAATTAAAAAACAAATTAATAAATAATTAGAATGTAAAAATGTGTGCATCATGTTAGAATATATAACAACAATATACAGTATAACAACAGTGTCCATAAACAATAATGCTGAAAAATTGGGTCAATAAATAAGTGTGTTAAATAAGTGTGTAGAAATATTCTACAGTATTAATGTGGTACTGATGGAGTGTTTACCAAAGTAGTGCACAGAGGAATTATTAGTGCACAGTTGAGTAATTGCACAAACTTACTGAAATGTTAAGTCAGTTGATAAAAATAATTTACTTTTACAAATGTAATGTAATACTTGATTTCAGTGTTTCTTCTTTGCATCATTTCAGAGATCAGACTTGTTCACTTTCTTTGCTCCTGGCTTCCTCCTCACACTGAATTTAGTTCCACACTGCAGCTGGTTGGCAGCAAACTGGCATGAAATCACCAGCAGAAGTGGGTTCACTGGGTTTGGTGTTGCTATATAAAGGACTGCATCAATTTTCCAGTTGTTAAATGTGTTTTTCAGGCATCTGGGGTCGCCCTCATCACTATCGGAGTGCTGCAACACTCGACTTTCTTGCACATGGGCACTTTTACCGGGAGCGGCCTGTCTAAAATCGCTGTAGTCCTCATCGCAGTCGGTGTCACCATCGCCCTCGTGTCCCTCTTAGGCCATCTTGGGGCATTCTTTAACAATTCCTCTATGGTGGCTTGTGTAAGTGACATCATGCTCCTTTATGAGTTATTTTTTTTGAGAATGTCCCTGTTTGACAATCTTGTAAAGATCTGGAGCAGTCACTAGAGATGTTTCAACAGATGTGTGACTTCTCGTTATCAGAAGATGTGTTGGAAGACTGTGTTAAGGTTTATTTTAAGAGATATGGGACATGACGGACCTCTAACACTGCTCACTCTGTTTCTTTATGAACCAGTTCATCTGCATCCTGATCGTGATCATCATGATGGAGATATTCACAGGGGCTGCTTTCTACTTTTTCCGCAGTAGGGTGAGACACTGAAATAAGGAAATTAGTTGAGACCGAGGTCAAAACATTAACAATAGTTTATCCTTATCTTCTCTGCAGGCTGCCCTCCTACAGATGAACAGTGGCATCAACTCCAAAGCACAGGAGGTGATTCATGAATACAAGGATGAAAACAAACACGCCATCAACAAAATCCAGGAAAAGGTGACATGCAGAGATTTATCTTTTTTATTTGCAAAGGCACGCCATTTTAACCCACTAGAGGACAAACCTGTACTCCACTCTATGTGCATTGTATATCAGGGGTGCCCACACCAGGGCCAGAACTGAAATGTAATGGTGGGCCATGAGCCAAAAACAGAAACATCTATTTATTGTTTAGATGCAAAGTGGTACAAGCATCCCAAGTTTTCTTAAATTATTAACCTCCTGCTCTACCCATGATGCTTATGAAAAAATAATGATTAATTAGAGATCCTACATATTTAAAGAACATTTTTTTATCTCACAAAACAGCATCAACAGTGATAGAATAATCATATACCTATGTATTACAAATGGTTTTTTTTGCTAGAAACATCTGGTAGGCCAAATTAAACCTTATGATGGCCCCACTTTAGGCAGCCCTGGTGTACATTAACAATTAGAAACTGCACCATGTGAGCAAACTGAAATCAAAAAGTCCTCAAAACTATATTTTAACCGCTCGGCAGGTGTCACTTTAAGGCCCTTATGATTTTATTTTATGTGACCTGGAGCCTTCAGGCCTCCTAAAGGTCTGGGGCCCTGTGGCACTTTTCCTGATTGGTAATCATAATATTGCATATATTCCATATTTTATCCAGGTACGGGTTAAAACAACATTCACATGCCCATATGTACATTGAGATCATTTTGTTCGCCGTAGTTGTAGTCCCTACAATATAAAAGATTAGGGGGAAAAAAGTCTTAATTTTGATTTTTAAAGAAGTGTGTAACCTCCAAAGGGGATTTCTTCACAGCTATAATGAACAAGATGAATGATTACAGTGACAAACAAACAGTTTCAGTGCACATATGAGCATGTGTGAACCTGTCCTTTGGTTTCATTGGGTTTTACAGCGGCATCATGAATAGACAGACACACGTGGCGCTTCAGTGCAGTCCTCGTGTATTTTAAATCTTCATGCTTACAGCTCAGGTGCTGCGGTGCAGACGGCAGCTCTGACTGGTCCAACAGCGTGGGCTGGGGGAATCATGACGCCGTGCCAGACTCCTGCTGCCAGGTGAAGAGTGAAGGCTGTGGACAGAACAAAGACAAAATACATACAAAGGTCTGCTGGGAAAATCTCATTCTAAAGTTCACAACCATTTCATCCAATTTCTGTGAACAAATGATACAGAGTGTGTGCTCCTCCTCAGGGTTGCATCTGGGCTATCAAACTGTTTCTGCTGAAAAACCTGCTGTGGGTCGGTGCTGTCTGCATCGCTCTTGGAATCACAGAGGTAAAGTGTTCTGCAGCATTCAAATTAATGTGAATTGTTTTTCTTGCGTATCAGAATGTCACGTTAAAGATTATGTCTGTTGTCTTCGCTCTGCCATTCATTTGTTTAGTTGCTAATTGATCAACAGGTAAACAGAACCCTAAATTGCATCTGTTGTCCCTGGCAACAAGGCAAAACCTTACCCCTGAGTAGTCTGGAAAAAAACAGAAATGTGTCAATGTATCATTGGGGGAAAAAACATGCATTTCTCTGCATTATTGAGTCATTTATTTAAATAAATAATTTAAATGCATCTTCCAACAACTTGCATGAGAAAATATTCATGTAAGCAGTGGTAATGCAGACATTTTAAAGGTGAGTATAGAGGATGGCATGAATGATAATAAAGCCTATCTCATCCTGTCTGCCTCGGGAAGTGAAATCCAGGATTAATTAGAAATTACAGACAGAGAAAAGAACCATTTTGACCCATCGCTGAGTTCATTTGCTGCCAGTAACTTATAACCTTTTTGCCTGTTACAGGTTTTTGGAGTGTTAGTCGGGGTGTGCTTGTGTTTGGACATAAAACGAAAAAGCTACGAGAACCTCGGCTGATGTGTCATCATCCCCAAGTGCAGATGACTTCCAACATCACATATATTTTTTTCTTTTCATCACATTTAACTTATTTTGTTCGCTTTTCTAGTTTATGTCTTCTACACTGTGCTTTGTTGTTTTCAAACTGGCTCAAATTCCTAAGATGTGACACAACAATTAATATGTCGTTTTCAAACTACAAATGTTATGAAATAACTTACAGGCGTCCTGTTGTTACTTTCATGCTTGACTATTTCAATATGTTAACTGGCAATTTATTTATTTATTTTTGGTCTATTATGATCAATGACATGAAAACACCTGCTATAATTGTTGCAAATTAAAATTTCATGCATACTATGAATATTTTCAATAAATGTGTCATACACTCTGGTTCATTGTGGTTCAATGTGCACATTTAACAACTGACTTTTCATGTGACCCATAAACTTTTGAAAATATTTTCTCTGAAGCTAAATTGGAATAGGTTTGTGAGATGCAGGTGAAGAGTTCAGCATAGAAAATTCTACAGTGTAGCAGTTTCTATTCAGCTAGAACAGAAGGGCAGCTAAATCTGCCAGTTTACTTTTAGAAAGTATCTTATTTACCTCTCAGCGGTAATGCAGTAAAACTAGAAGTAAAAGTCAGGAAGATTGACTGATGATATATATGTTTATATATGTAACATACAAGTAATGTTCTCCTTTTGGTTTTGTTGGAATGTGCTATACTCATACACGTTATATATTTTTTTGTTTTTGTTGCTGTGTCTTAAATGACATCTAAACAAAAAGGAAGTACTAACTAGTGAAACAATGTAAAAAAAAAAAAA
>JAJHUR010092491.1:0-12786 GCA_027495735.1 Lutjanus campechanus
AATCAGTTAATTGAGAAAATGATCGGCAGATTAATCGACAATGAAAATACAGCCCGAAAGTTCAATCTGTAGCATACATCTATACATTTGTTGTTTTTTTCCCCACTGCTGACACACGGTGGAACAGTAAGTGAATGTACCTCATCGTCTTTACTCCTCTGTGAAGTACACAAACAGGAACATTTAGTTACAGTAACACATAAAACTCTCATCTCCACAGCGATGCCCTCCCTCTCCGCTCCGTTCTGTTCCTTCCCATGCCACTTTTTGATCGATCAAGCTTTATGCAAACATACACCCCCACACTCTGTTGACTTTGTAAGTCGAGTAACCATGGAGACCAGCAGTTCCTCATTATCCAAGCTGGTTTCTCTAAGGAGAACTTTCTGTTCTCCACTCATTCATCCATTCATTTCTTACGGTTGCAGAAAAACAATTATAGAACAAATAAAATAAAATTCACGTCAGCGTGGTCATTAAAGCCTGTCACTGAGCTTCAAGGAGCCAGCAGTGACAAACGATGATAAGCTGTGATAATGAACATTTACTCAGTCATGTCATTATCCACAGCTAATTAGCACATGGCTTCATCTGTGTAAAAAAAGAAAAGTTGCATAACAGTTTAAATATAAACTCCACAGAAACAGGGTGAAGTGTTTCATGTTTTATTCTCACTACATTTATCCTTTAGACTTAATTCACAAACCTGCTCCTCTGGAACAAGAAAACTCACAGCTAATTAACTGGTTTGGTTATAATTAGACTGAAGGTGGAAGTTACTGTTACTGTAGAGTCACTCCACTTCCTGCAGTGGTGTAGTTTTAACTGAACAAAGTAGTTTTCTATGAATATGTAGTTGACTGGAAATGTATTGGACCCAGTAATTTTGTTTCTTATGAACCTTTATGATTGAAATCTCATATATGGACCTATTGGATGAAATTCAACTTGGTTGCAAAGAGTTGCATGTTGGGCAATTAGCATAATTAGCATAATTAGCACACTGTCACTTAAAGCGATACTCCACCCAAAAAGGAAGATTCACTCAATATCTACTCAACCCTGTGCTGATGAGAGGATGGGTGAAGATCTCCAGTTCACAAAACACTCCCGGAGTCTCAGTGGAAAACAGTGTTGCAGCCATAGACTGTATAAAACATGGACGTAGCACCCGTGACGTCACCCATTGGTTTCGGGGAGTCAGTTTTGTGACCAAACCATGGGCATTTGAGCTGCGCCATCTTGGATTTTAGTGGGAGTGTACTTTCCATATTTGGCGGAGAGGCAGTTACTCTACGGGTCAGTCTGGGTCAGTCTGGGTCAGCCGGCCGAGAACACACTCACTTAGCTCAGAGCAACGGAGCTAGCCTAAGGCTAATCAGCTAATCAGCTAGGCTTATAAGCTAAGTGGCAGCTAGACGCAGCTACATCCACCACATGGCAGCTCCCCGAGTCCGACCTGACTAGCTCGACCCCGTGCGACCGCGACACACAGCAAGCGCTCGTACCCTATTATTTAACTGTGAAACAATCATTATTATTTCATATTAATAAAATATATTAAAACGTTAAAAACATTATTATTATTGTCATTATTATTAATGATAACAATAAAAAAATAATGATAATAATAATAATATATTAAAATGTTTAATATTTAATATTGCCTCCATCCACTATCCACTTACAGTTACAGCAGCACGCAAACAGCAGCAGCCGCTCACTGACGGAGCTGCTCTGTCCGCAGTGTCGGATTTTTTAAACAGAAAAATAAATGCAATAAACAGACTCTGAGAGCACGAAACACACCGCAACAGCGTTCCTAACATTAGCTGCTCCGGTCCTCTATCTGTATCAGCAGCGACCATAAATCAGCAATTAAGTTAAGTCATAAGCCAGCAGCAAAATATGATAATACATGCTGATTAGTGCAAACATCCAGGTAAAATAGTGAGAAATTTACTTACTGAAAACCTGCAACACAGACTCCGACGGTCGGTTAGTACAGTCTACACTACAACAAGCCATACTGTCACAAAATCTATCCGAACATTGGCAAACAAACACGGACACTGCAGCCCCTGTCAACCGCTGGAGGTAGCCGGAGGCCGCTGGAGGTAGCTGTCTAGCTCAGCCGATGCTTTAGCAAAGAGCTAACTGCCAGTGTCTGTCTATGCAGCTGTCACTCAACCTAACCACGCCCTAATTTATGTAAGAATTTTAAGCCTAAATAAGATTAAAACGGTTGTGGTACAAAAAAATTCACCCCCCTCACAGTGTTCACGGAGGTGGAAACTATCAGAGAGACCAAAAACAAAAAATGTACCAGGCTGTAAATATGTTTTTTAAGGCTGTAAAGTTGGCTATTTTAACATGAGGGTCTATGGAAAATTGCTCACTTCTGGAGCCAGCCCCCAGCGGCAGACGAGGAACTGCAGCTTTTTGAACGCGGAAGTGATCCTCACTGCTGAAACCTACAACTCCCCCCCTGGTTGCAGCTAAATCCAGTACAATTAGAGTGAATGGTGACCCAGTTTAAAATGTAAAAAAAAGAACACAAAACAAACACACAATATCTCCATCCTGCTCGTGTGGTGTAATCCAAGTGTCTGTGTTGCCCAAGTGTGTGTGAGCCACAACATTAAAATTTAACTGCAAAAGACGCCATTTACACATATGTTTTCAGCCGAAACGTAAACTGTAGCCTCCAAGGTAGGATGTAAACATGGCGTCAATGTATCATGAGACTTCGTATATCTCTTAATGGATGCACGTGTGAAAATATCGCAAGATCTCTTGTGCACCCGGCTCGAGTCTGCACCAAAAGTGGTGCAGACAATCAGTGCCTTAAGAGGGACAAATGGCAACTATGGCTGTGGTTTTAGGTGTAACAAGAGCGAGAAATGTCCATGGAAACAACTTGCCTTGAACAAACAATGGCGGCTTCTGAAGAGGTTAGCGTAGGTGCTGTGATAGCATCAGTTATATCAGAACTGGAGAGAATTTCTTCATTGAAAGAAGTGCAAACAATGACACTGAAGGCTTTTCTCCATGGCAAACTGATTGGTTGAAGTTAGCCCGAGTTTGACGTGATAGACAGATGGCTCATCCAATCACCTGCCAAGTGTTTTATGAAAGTGCCTGTCCTTTTCCAAACAGTTTCTAAGGCTGATTTCCTAGATGGTTCTGTGTAACAAACCATCTTGAATGTCAGGTTATTGCCAGGATGTTAAAAAAGCTCCCTAAAATACATCAAAGCAGCAAAACAGGATTTGCAGTTTAAGGATTGACTGTGTGCACCTTGGACATTGATACTTGTTCCCTCTTTGTGGAAACTACCAGACCTGCTGGTCTGATTTGATTGGCCAGTACAGAATAATTGCTTTTCTCTTGTGCACAAATGGTGCCTCTTTTACAGCTGCTCTGCAGAAATGCCACTGCTCCACCGTTTTCATGACACCCTAGTCAGGCAGTCCAATGAAATTACATCACTTTCTGCTTTTGCGCGTCAGGAAAATAGGACCCACGAGTGGACATATGTTGACAGACACATAATCCTGTTTCCAAACGAACGCTAAAAAAAGAAGGGTCTAAACTGGACATGAGCACAATTATGTTGCCTTCTATTAACCTCGAGAGTCGGAAGTCTGAGCTGGGAATGGCGTAACACAGGAAACAAGTCGGAAAACCAAGATGGACCTCACCAGGAAAGCTATTGTTGCACTATCCAGGTTTGCCATTGTTTGCAACAACTGTTGATAACAACAACACATTTTGCAGTATTTTAACAAAGACAGAAGTGCTAATGAAGAACATATACGGTACTAAAACTTTCACTAGCTGTTGATGCATGGGGCAGCCATCTTGGATTTTGAGGTTCGGGTTGGTGAGATCCGTCCGACTTTCTGAGTTGGAAATCTGACTCCAACTGAGATTTCTGACTGGGAACTATGAAATTACGCCTTCTCAGTACTAATGTAACGCACTGATAGTCATGTTCTGGCCTGGTCCAAAGACTGGGAGGCTGTCTCTTAATGTTTCATTGTTTCCTGTCTGTCCACCAATGACACAGTAAACACCACAAAGACTGGTTGGTATTTTTCTGCTAGCCAGACCGTCAACTCCCTCAGGCTCATTTGTCTCCCACTTTCTCATCAAAATGAAACCCGTTTCCATGGTAGCAGCTCATGAATATTTGAGGGTCTGAGGAGAGAGGGTGCACAGATTGTAAAGACCCTCATGGAAATTTGTGATATTGTGCTATATAAATCAAACGGACTTGAACAGGTTATTGATGGTACTAATAGGTGTGAGGAGCTTATTTCTGCTCTTCCTCAAATCTCATGGAACTTTGTTCCATCTAATGAAATGTGGGCAGAGTGTGTGTCTGTGTGAGTTGGCATGTGCAGGTTTATGAGTTGGTGTGTTGGATGAAACTTGCAGGAGACGTAGTTGATTTTTGTGTGTGCCCGTGGGTGCGATTAGTGAGTATATGTACACATTACAGCATCTGACACTTATTTTGTGCGAGGGATTGAAGTTGTGTGGGCGCAAATTACCAAGCTTTTCTCTTTGAGAATAGTTTGGTATCGTAGGAGGTGTGTGTTTGTGTGTTAACTAGAACATCCAAGTATTCCTCAGGGCCCTGTGCTGATTTGGAGCCCTATATTCAGACTTAACGTGTCAGTCCCTGTGCTTACTCTTCTCCTCCCCTCCCGTCCCTCCTCTTCACTCTCGGTCTTGTTCGTTCTCCGGTTTCTTTTTTTTCCCTTTCCTCCTTCAGTCCAAGCATCACCCCACCCCCACCCAAGTTCGTATGAAGGTTGGAGTCACATGGATGCAATCGCATGCTTGTATTTTTGACATCTCCAGTCACCTCTCTCCAGTTAGCAGACTCTTATGTAAGGCAGCTTACCTCAAACCCACACGGCAAATAAGACTCTATTACAGTAATGAAAAGCTTGCCACCTCCACTAGAGCTGAATTTGAACTGAAACCAGTGGATAGCCAACAGGTTCCAACAGGTTCTGCGGCAAGTTCTTTGAAAAATAAATTAATAGAATGCACTTTTTAGGCAATATGTTGGTCTAACGTGGGAAATAAACACTGAAGCAATCCTGTTTAAGGGCAGAAGCCCTCAATTTGGTGCACAAACTGGTGGCAGCTGAGCTTAAAAACCAGGCAAAGCCAAGTAAAAATATAAAAAAAAAACATTAACAACAATAGAAGGCAATTTCTGAAGACACTGCAGGTGTGAATGCTGGCTGTTGACAGGCACTAAACTGCAATGCTGCCTTTGAATGATGTGGAATATTTCAAGGTTTGTTGATGCAAGAATCCATATTTGCCAGGCTTCAAATTATCCATTTGTGTCTGCACCAAAAGTGGTGCAGCCAATCAGCATTCCAGGAGGGACGACTGGCAGCTGCAGGTGTAATTTTAGGTGTGACGACAGCGAAAAGCGTCCATGGAAGCGACTCGTCTCGAACAAACAATGGCGGCCCCTGAAGAAGTTAGTGTAGATACTGTGATAGCATCAGTTATATCAGAGTATTTCTTCATTGAAAGAAGAACAAAGAACAACACTGGAGGCTTTTCTCCATGAGAAGCGTGTTTTCGTTCTCTCTACCAGCTTTGGCAAGAGTTTGATCTGATTGGTTGAAGTTAGTCCCTGTGAGACATGATTGAAAAATGGTTCATCCAGTCACCTGCCAAGTGTTTTTGAAAGTGCCTGTCCTTTTCATACAGTTTCCATGGACAACATCCATGTGTCATGTGCCAATGTTTTGATGTATAAATTATGTATGTGGAGTGAAAATTGCGGGTGTGGGAACAAGTTTCATTTTTTTCTATGATTTAACACTGGAACGGATTGGAACAGTCTGAGAAGGGCTGGAAATTGCATGTTTTGTGACCTGTGAGTGGAAAAAGTGTAGAAGATATAAAGATATGTAAAAAGTGAATGAATGTGGTTAACATTTTAATGTTTGAATGGAGTTTCTATGTTAATGTATGAATGAGTAATGAGAGCGTGAAGATGAGTGAGTTTGAAGGATTTTCTGATTGACTTTCATTATAAGTAATCTAAAGTTAAGTAATAGTTGGAATGTCTGAAAGACGTGGAGTATTTTCATGCTTGAATGGGGCTTCTAGCTGAAAGTATGAATGAAAAGTTAAGTTTAGAAAACTGTGAAAATTTCTCAATTTTGAACATTCCATCATTGACTTTGAATGGGGAAATTTTGCCTGAAAACCGGGAATATTCCAGAAAGTATGAATTTTATCAAAATTCTGAGAGGCATTAATGTCCTAATTGAGCTGATGTCGGATGGTTTGAGTCAGTTGAAGTAGATAGAAAACAAACAAAAAAAACACGGCAGAATAATATTTTTTTTGCACAGAAGAACATATAGAGGTTGTGAATACTTGCAGCGTTTACACTCAATAATGTCATTTAAAACAAAAGAGATCCTTAATAATAACTGTTACTCTCACTGGAGTAGAGTGGGTCTGGAAAAGGAGTGTCAATGGCGCGGTTCATGCTGAATTAATACAAGTGGGCACAAATAGAGCAGAGCGACTCTTGAACATCAGAGATGTATGACAACAGCACTCCCAAAACTGATGGCGACACTGTGCTTTCACATAACCTGAAGTGTTTGTAGACACTGCGCACTGTAGCTGTCAGGCGTGAAGGACAGATATATGAACGCTCAGGTGTATCTGTGGTTGAAAATATATTAGTCAAGTGTGCAAAAAGTAGTGAATTATTGTGTATATGACAGCTTGTATCAAACATCATGTGGGCTATTTCGATCAATCGGTTGGACTCTGTCATCAAAAACTTCCCCAACCATTAGTGGCCACAGTTTCACCCTAGGAGGCTGAAATTTGGCATGGATGTGGGTTGTGTGTGTGTGTGTGTGTGTTTTTTTTTTCATGCAAAGCGTGCAAAAGGGGGTGTGGTAATGACAAAGGCCTATCATGAAAAGGAACATAAAATTTGCACAAGATTTTGTGGAAAGGTTGGTCATGAGCTAAAGCATAGCTGATAAATTGTTCGTGCCAGTTGGCCCTTCCTAAGTCACGTCCCTTTTGAAACCTCAGTCAACTTTCTCCTTTCCTGTTTCCTGATATGACCTGCGCTCAGTTCGTCTATGTTGAGAAGAGAACCGCATTTTGAAGATGGTACAAAGATGTTGCTGGATGACCTGCACAGAGTTCAACGTTCATTTTTATTTTCTCTTGGCAAGTGGGTCAGAAATCTACTTGCCCCAAGTCTATTTTTACTTGTCCCTGTCCAAGTTGTTTAATTAGTGGTTATCAAATAACAACAAAGACTAAAATCAACTGTCATGTTAAATCTGGGGCTGCAACATCAATAAAATATCAGAAAACAGTGAAAAATGTCCATCCCAGGTGATGTCTTTAAATGTCTCATCTAAATCTAAACCATACTTAGCTTAAGATAACAAATAAAGAAAAGCGGAAATTTTCCTGTTTGAGAGGTTGAAAACAGCATTTTCTGCTATTTTTGCATGAAAAATTACTTTAACGATTAATTGATTATCAGAATAGTTTAATTCTTTACCACAGGCACGTTAGTTGCCAGATTTTCTTGCCTTGGCTAAACAGGCAAGTCTTATGGTATATGCTGTATATTAGGGCTGCATGATATGGTAAAAAAAAAACTGAAATTGTGATACATGATACGATTAGTGGGAATCATCATTTTTGCCTCACAATTTTCATTTTCACTGAAAAAAACAATTGAAATCATGAGACATGTTTTCTGGAGAATAATATTTTTAGGTCAGGACATCTCTGCAGCACAACACTTCTTCATTACAGTGCTGTTGTGTCACATTTTTCCTTTATCAAAAAAATTGCAGATGCAGTCTCTGTTGAGTTTGATATAGCACTTGACCATATTGCAATTTCGATTATTTTGCAATTAATTGTGCAGCTCTAATGTATATTATTGTATTTATATGTGTGTATATAGTCACATTATTAGCATTTAGCTAACTATTATAACTAAAAGGTGCATAACATCTAAATAGATTCACATAGCATGACTTATGTTTGAAGACTGACACACATGCACACACACAACCACAACTGTCTATCTGTGAGGCTGAAATTTGCCGCGGAGGTCAGGTGTTTATATGCTAGAGCAGCCAGTCCCAAAATGGAGAATGCTACGGCCCACTTTTAAATCTGAAAATCTTCTGTGGCCCTTTAATTATAACTCTGATCAACACACGAGACTGATCGCACCAATGATCATGTGACTGATCATCAAAAACGGTGTAACACCTGATAAACTCGGTCATATTAATGAAGAATAACACGTAATTTAAATCCCTTGGCTTTGTTTCATTAGTTGTGGTTGCTGTTTTTAAATTAATCACAAATATGTTATGGTCATTTTAAATTTACAAAATTGAAACTTAAAAGCCTTTATTTGTTAGTTGTTCATGACCTCTCAAGACCCACTTAAAAAGTAATAAGTAAAATCCTAAATCCATTAGAATAAATCACGTTTTGTGTCTTGTCAATCTCAGCTGTGTTTCATGTGATATTTAACAGTTCAGAACATGCCTTAAAGTCTACAGTCACAAGGTTTTGTGTGTATCAGCTCACATGTTATCACTCACCTGCAAACAATTTTGGGAAAAACATTTTCCAGCCCCACAAAAGTTGCTGAGTTGCAGTTTGACGAGTTCTCTCAGGGCACATATGATGGAATGATGATTAAATGTTACATAAGCACGAAGAGACAGTGCAGCAGATGATGCAGAAAATGTTTTTATGTATCCCATCAGGCCTGTGACTCTTCATATTCATTCTCCTCATTCTTAAAATATTCTCTTCATTCAGCTCTCGAAAACATCTATTGCTAAATGTTTGCTGAACTCTTCTCAGTATCTGCTGTTCTTATTTCTGGACAGTCAGCATCAGACAGAAAACAAGGACTATCTGTGCTTCCCCGTCTCTCACCATCCTGCGTCACTTACATTTCTAACAATTATCTGATTACAGCGTTTGTGCCGAAAATGGATCAGGAGTTAAATATAGAGCATCTGGTCCTCACTATAGTTTTATGGCTCTGCTTCCCACACAACCTGCCACGTATTTACATGTTAACCTAATTATATGGCCACTTGCTCTGCGGTCCACCCAGACAGCTAAAGTTTCCTGCCTCTTGACGTCAGACGTACTTTTTGATGCAGAACTGTGCGTCTGCACACACATAGACATGTACACATACACATGCTGTGTAAACTAAACCAAGTTGAACTAAGTTTTTTTTTAATTCCACATTTGGTGGTAGAAAATAGGCTCTCCCAAAACAGCTGAGACTGTTTTGAAGCTTGGTTTGGAGTAGTTTGGAGGATGTTCTGAGCACAATAAGCTGAGGACATCCTCAGGAAAGGCTTTAGCTCATATCGTCATTAGAACATGAGCAGGTAGAACTGATGCACGCTCAGATTGCTCTCTGTATACATGCTTTTAGCACTGTTCCCTCCGAACACCACAACCTGCCAGCGGGTTTGAAAAGTCCCATTTTTCAGAGACACAAACTGTAGAAATAGAAGTTACCTTCAGATTTTTACATTTCCAGCAGTCCTTGAAGGAATCGCGTGTGACAGTAGTTTATTTCAGGAAAAATAACCAAATCTGAGCTTAAACAAGACTTGCAAGCTGGTTTTTAACGGGGTCCAAGCAGGATGTGACAAATATATTTTTAGAGCAGAAGACCAAAGATTAAAAGTATGCCAAATATTATGATAAATACATTTTAAATATATTTTGATAAAATTGAGGAAAAGTAATAAAAGTTGACATTATTAAAACAGAAGCCCAGTTGAGAAAAGATGCAGATGAACTGAACAATTAAAATAGCGAAAGAATTTTTTAGTCTACACCAAGCCGTTTTCAATATACTTGCAAAAATGTAAACTTTATTGTTGCAGCGCCACCTTGAGTGTCATTTGCTATGCCTGAGTAGTGGGCAATCCCACCTGCCAGTTTTGGAAAGTTTTTGCTGTACAAACGTTTTTAGCAGAGGAGGAGGAGCAGTAGGAGGAGAGGGAGAAGAAGAAATCAGAAGAAAAACGAGTTTGCAATCCTGTGAAAAACATTAAAGGGACAGTTCACCCCAAAATCAAAAATACTTGTTTTTCCTGTGCCCTCCAGTGCTATTCATCCATTAAATTTTAGATGTGACTTTCTTTCTACTAGAAAGAAAATAGTTCCTACATGAAACTGCTCACAACAAGGTCTGTGGATTATCTTGAGTAACCGTGTCATGATTTCTGAAAAGAGGCACTGGTTTTGAGTTTTTCAAATGTATTTTTTAGGTTTTTTGATGCCAGACGTCTGTGTGGCTGATATCTCCAAAACTCTGCCACATAACAAAAATACAGTAAAATTTCAGCTGAACTGTGGAAGAAGGAGCCAGTAGCCAGGAGGAGAGGACAAGAGCGTTTGTAAAATAATTTAAAGCGATATTCCACTTTGTGAGAATAACCCATTCAGTATGTACTCACCACTATGCCGATGTGATGATGGGTGAAGGTCTTCAGTTCACAAAACAATCCTGGAGTTTTAGGAGAAACAGGGTAGCAGCCTCATCCAGTACAATGGCAGTGAATGGTGACCACGGATAAAACGCTAAAAAAAAGAGCACAAAACAAACACAAAACATCTCCATCCTGCTTGTGTGATGTAATCCAAGTGTCCGCGAGCCGCGACATTAAAAATTAACTGCAAAAGACGCCATTTACACCATGTTTTTAGCCGAAATGTCAACTGTAGCATGTAGCCGGTAGGATGTAAACATGGCGTCGATCTCACGAGACTTCGTATCTTAATGGACGCACGTGCGGAAGTCTCGTGTTTTGTGTGCTTTTTTTTAACACCATTCACTGCCATTGTACTGGATGAGGCTGCTACCCTGTTTCTCCTAAAACTCCAGGATTGTTTTGTGAACTGAAGACCTTCACCCATCATCACATCGGCATAGTGGTGAGAACATACTGAGTGGATTATTCTAACAAGGTGGAATATCGCTTTAATATTTAAAGATTATCTTTTTGGCTTTTTCCTTTTATTTTTGATAGAGACAGCTGAAGATATGACAGGAAAGAGAGTAGAGAGAGAGAGAGGGGATGACATGCAGCAAATGGGCTGCAGGCGGAAGTTGAACCAGTGGCTGCTGCATTGGTAACACCTGTTATAACATGTTGTTTATAGTTTTTATTTTTTGTAAAATAAATGATCAATAATTATCATGGCGTCTGTTTTTTTATTTCTCCTTTCTTCTACCCACTGGTAGAAAGTAGAGGATATATTGCAGTGAAAATGAGTCCAAATGACATTAGAGAAAGTGTTTGGGGTTTAGGGGGTTAACATCTCCACAGGGTCAGAGGTGGAGCTGTATAATGAAGCAGCAGATTTGACCTGAGGTTGAACTGATTGCAGAGGCTTTAGCTTTAAAATGAGCCACTTCCTGATACCAACATCTTCCTCTCAATCATCTCTAATTATTTCCAGGGTATTGATTGAATTTACGATTAGTCTGAACCTCTTGTGTGTTTTTTTTTTTCGCAGTGTGCTGTGAGGGCGGCGACGCAGGGCCGAGTCCTGGTCCTGGAGGGGCTGGAGAAGGCAGAGAGAAACGTCCTGCCCGTCCTCAACAACCTGCTGGAGAACAGAGAGATGCAGCTGGAGGACGGACGCTTCCTCATGTCAGCTGAGCGTTACGACAAGCTGCTGCAGGTCAGAGCGCCACACTGGTCTACATAAAATGTTCTCAATTAAAACCTACTGGTTTGTAAATTAAACATGGAAATGTGGTGACACTTTCTATGAAGGTCATGTGCATAATGTATTATCATGACATTCATAAGATGGTATACTGCTTATAACAAGGTTTATAGAGTATTTGGGTAAATGCTCCTTTTAAGCTCACCAAATCTGTTTTTCAGACGTTTATAATATGTAAGGCTTCACTTAAGTGAGAGCATTTTAGTTTGATTTTGCTGATAGATAAACATGTATTTAAAGAATTATAATAATACAAACTTGCTCTATTCAAATTAGTATTCTTTTAGCTCTCAATAGTTATTTTCATTTTGTCTCCAGTCCTCCTCCCTGGCCTGTAAATTTCTAATTCAAGTAATATTATAACTTATGTGTCAGTGAAAAGACTTTTCTTTAATTTAATAGGAGTAGAAATATGAAAAAAATCATCTGAGGGTACCTAAATCACCAAAGTTTTTTGCAACTTCGTTTGGGACCAGCAGGCACATTTTCTTTGATTAGGTTTCAACGATTCAAAGGTTTTATTGTCATATGCTAAAATAAACATGTAACTGAAGTTATGACAGTTATAATGTGCTCTCACTCTTTTTTCAAACATTGTCACTTTGGCATGGATGTATAAAGCATCATAATTGTTGAACTTATTATATATTATGTTAATCACTTATAATACTTTATTATCCTGGTTATAAGTTGTTATGCATGATTATAAATATGTATAAAGAGTATGAAGTCTCATAAATGCATTATAATGTCTTATTGAAAGTGTTACTGAGATTTTTTTGAAGAAGACAACAGTTAAGGGAGACAGGTCTTATTCCTGTCTATCTGGGTGTTATCCAGTAACTTTGGTTTACATTTAAGAGAATCATTCTTTGCCCTGATCATTGCTGCTGTTTATGGAGTCGTATCTATCTGAATGTTCACACTTCCACACTGACTCTTCACACCACT
>JAJHUR010092491.1:12806-31087 GCA_027495735.1 Lutjanus campechanus
GTCTACATAAAATGTTCTCAATTAAAACCTACTGGTTTGTAAATTAAACATGGAAATGTGGTGACACTTTCTATGAAGGTCATGTGTATAATGTATTATCATGACATTCATAAGATGGTATACTGCTTATAACAAGGTTTATAGAGTATTTGGGTAAATGCTCCTTTTAAGCTCACCAAATCTGTTTTTCAGACGTTTATAATATGTAAGGCTTCACTTAAGTGAGAGCATTTTAGTTTGATTTTGCTGATAGATAAACATGTATTTAAAGAATTATAATAATACAAACTTGCTCTATTCAAATTATTATTCTTTTAGCTCTCAATAGTTATTTTCATTTTGTCTCCAGTCCTCCCCCCTGGCCTGTAAATTTCTAATTCAAGTAATATTATAACTTATGTGTCAGTGAAAAGACTTTTCTTTAATTTAATAGGAGTAAAAATATGAAAAAAATCATCTGAGGGTACCTAAATCACCAAAGTTTTTTGCAACTTCATCTGGGACCAGCTGACACATTTTCTTTGATTAGGTTTCAACGATTCAAAGGTTTTATTGTCATATGCTAAAATAAACATGTTATCAGTGCAATGAAGTTCTCAGTTCACTGTGTCTCTACCTGGTGTGGTCAATTATTCTATTTACAAATGTAGTAGAAATTCAAGTTTAATACATAAAAAACAGAACAAGAAAGACAGAAAAGAAGAAACGAGAAATAATGTCAAACCTGATTGGCTACAACAAAGAGTCTCTTTTACTTAACCAGCAGCTTTATTAGAGGAAACTTCACACAACAAAAAATTCCTGATGTCATTTTTAAAAATTTGCCTCAGAAGCTGCGAGTGGGCTCATAAAGTACGTGGGCTTAACAGGCACGTTTGCCCTTTAAGTGGTGGACATAGTGTATTAAGTTCAGCATTCATAATGCTTTATAACCCCAGGCAAAAGCGACAACACTGTTTAAAAGAAGAATTCTGTGTTACGCAGCACGTTATAACTACCATGACTTTAGGCAGTTATAAAGACACATTGGGAAGTGCTCTGATGTATCATGACAGATTATAAGTTCTAAGTTTGTGAATTAGTCTTGAAAACATCACTAACACTTTATAGCATCATGGCATTGTGAGCTTTTAGTAAAGCAACAGTACTCTATAAGAGTATTAGCAATTATCTGATGTTTGTAAGACATTATTCTATGTCAGAAACTCCTGTTATGATACGTTACAGCAGTTGATGTATAAAGCATCATAATTGTTGAACTTATTATATATTATGTTAATCACTTATAATACTTTATTATCCTGGTTATAAGTTGTTATGCATGATTATAAATATGTATAACGAGTATGAAGTCTCATAAATGCATTATAATGTCTTATTGAAAGTGTTACTGATATTTTTTTGAAGAAGACAACAGTTAAGGGAGACAGGTCTTATTCCTGTCTATCTGGGTGTTATCCAGTAACTTTGGTTTACATTTAAGAGAGTCATTCTTTGCCCTGATCATTGCTGCTGTTTATGGAGTCGTATCTATCTGAATGTTCACACTTCCACACTGACTCTTCACACCACTCCTACAGCGCTCCTCTTGTGTTTAGAGGGAAAACACTGCTGCCATAAATACTGTGACATGCTGTACTTGTTACATGTGTCCCTGTAGCATTTTGCATAAGACGTGGGTAACACTTTATATTAAGGTCCTTGTAATAAGCTCTAGTTGATAGGTGATAAGGCCCTTATATTATATTGTTAGATCATAAGACATTTATCAGCACTTATAAACATACTACTTACTAACAGTTTATAGACTGCTGAAAGTTTATGGACTGAACTAACATTCAGTCTAAAAGGTGTACGAGTTTCTTATAATTGTTTATAAAAGCATTACACTTTACCTACCAACTTATCTATTATGTCCTTGTTAAACCTTTACTAAGCTTTTATTGCGATAAGATAGATACGTTATTATGCACTTATTAACAGTTAACTAAGCAACACATTTAAGAATGACACAATAGGTAAGTTATTTTATGTTATTATGAATAATTATCTTTGGCTCATATTGGTTTTATTAATGTTCTTAACTCTTAAGCAGTCTATTAACAATTTTCTTATGAATGTCATATAATCTAACAATAAAAATGTTTATGATGCTATTATTAACACTTATACAGTCGTATTAATGCATAATACACTTATTAGCACATAATAATGTTTAGCTTCTTAATTATTACACTTTATACAAGGACCTTAATATAAAGTAGAGCTGCAACGATTAATGATTATTTGGCTAGTCACCGACTGTTTTGATAATCGCTGAATTGGTTTGAGTCATTTTTTAAGAAAAAAAAGTCAAAATTCTCTGATTTCAGCTTCTTAAATGTGAATATTTTCTGGCTGCTTTACTCCTCTCTGACACTAAACTGAATATTTTTGGGTTTTGGACAAAATAAGACATTTGAGGACGTCATCATGGGGCTTGGGAACACATTTTTCACAATTTTCTGACATTCTAAAACAAACAACCGTGAAACTATTCATTGAGAAAATAGTCAACGATTAATCAGCTATGAAAATAATCGTTAGTTGCAACCTTTATATTAAATATACTAATAAAGTGGCAGGAGTGTCTGAGTTATAAACAATATGTTATACCTTGATGCATTGCAGGAGCACACTAAAGCGGAGCTGGACGGCTGGAAGATTGTCCGAGTAAGCGAGGACTTTCGGGTCATCGCTCTTGGACTTCCTGTTCCCAAGTACAAGGGCAACCCGCTGGATCCTCCTCTCCGCTCTCGCTTCCAGGCCAGAGACATCTATTACCTACCATTCAAGGTCAGTCCAGGAATTAACAGATTATCTCCCATCAGAACTTTCCCACCAACAAAATGTCTCAATAAGGACAGAAAAAGACTTGTTCTCTCCACTGATCCTGTTTTTATTAGCCTGAAAAATCCACATAACACACTGTAAACAAACTTTATTGGTACTACTTTCTATCAAAAAATAGTCCCTGTAAAAAAAACAAATCACTGTAAGATCTGTGGATCATGCAGCGGAAATGGGAAATAATAATGGACAGACACATTAATGCTGGATTTTTGTTGAGTGTAATTTATGTAATTTGGGTGAAATGGCTCTTTATTCTGCAGCTCGTGAGAAATTAAGTGTGAAGAATTAGCAGGTTGTTATCTCCATGTGTCAAATACATATCGCACCGATTGTCTCATTTTCAGACCACCACGTCATGTGAACATTAATTAGGCTGCCCCACTATTGTAGTGAAACATTTATTACAAAGTATCGATACTGAATATTTGAAATATTTTCAATAGTCATTTTTTGCAGTATTGATACTGCAGTTCTAGCTCCACCTTCTTCCCTGTTCTTCTCTTCGACAGTGAGCTGACACACACCGCTGCAGTGCCCACACAGTCCAGCCTCCTCTCACTTGTCTCACTTTCTATGAGTCCAAAATTTTACATTTTTTTCATAACGTTGAGTCAATTTTTCCCTGTAGTATTGAAAATGGTATTCAATATTAATATTTTCCACAGTATTGTATCGAAATGAGAAATTCCAGTATCGTGACCACCCTCTGAGCAAACAATTTACAAAAATAAACCCTTGATAATTTGAACTTTAAACTTTGTTTGTGCCCCTGTTTTTTGTTTTTTTTCGTATACCGTTTTTACACCAAGGTTAGCGCTTTTTTAAAATGTGGGTAAACCTGCTATAAATAGGCGCTTGGTGCTTTTTCCATTGCAGTAGACCTGTTTGCCTCTCCGCTGGAAGTTTTGTTAAGTTACTTGCCGATGAAAATGCAACGTTTTTAGATTTTTAGATAACAAAGAAACGGGGGACTTTTATTGTGAAGTATTTATATGAAGTAAAATGTTTATATGTCATTCAGCCACTTGGCTGAAGATGAGTGCTTCATCAATTAAATACACACCTTCAAGCAGCTGCAAATTCAGTCAAACTGAGTCAAACAAGCCGCACACACTTATGAAAAAGGGGCAGGAGAGTCGTAGAAGTTACCAATGGAGGCGACAAGCCCTCATTGTCTCTGTCGAAAAAGGCCGAAAATAGCCATGTCCACCTGGGTGTCATGTTTAAATTACTGCAGATCAGAGCTGGAGACAGAGTCATTTGACCCAGAACTGTATTCCAATTGTACCTTTTCCCACTGGAGACAAAAGCCAGATGTGAGTGGATGTTTGTGCTCGTCCAAAAGAAAAAGTAGCAATGAACAGATCAACCCAGTTAACTTTCTAGAAAATGCCACAGGACAGGCAGGTAAAGTTCCAAAGCAGCAGTCAAAAGTGAGTATTAATGACTCCCAGAAAGACTGTGTGCAGAACTCCTCCTTCTACCGTCCTCTCCTCCTCTCTGTCTCCCTCTCAGTCAAACACAAACACAGCGGTGCACACTGCAGCGCATCCAGTGCGCTCTGTCAGATCAGCTGATCACTGCTCAGAGGCAAAATAGGTTCAATCTTGAAACGGTGGACTCAGCTCTTTTTCTACACAGTGCAGCCGAACCCCAGGTTGAAAAACACACTCAGCACACACCTACAGATGTGAACTACTGTTCTGTTAAAATGAACTGTTAAAAGATGAAGGGGAAAAGAGGGAGAGAATGAGAGAGAAAAAGCAACAGACTTCATATCTAAGCAGAAATTGCTTTTGCATCACTTTCCAGACATGACAGCAGGCTCTCCTGACAGTGATTTGTGGCTTTGTGTCTCAGTAAATCTCCCCTTCAGTCTTTTGTCCCAGAAGCTCAGAAGAGTTTTTATTTCAGCCAGCAAAGAAAAACAACAATGGCTCAATTTCATTCTTGTTTTTATCTTTTACCGTAGTGTCAAATTAGGTTTCATTGGTATTGATGTTGACGACTAAATTTCTGGTATTGTGACATCCCTAGTGTGTTGCCCCACAGCTATTCTCATCTTGATTTCTTTTCAGGACCAGTTGGAGCTGCTGTACACAGTGGGCCCAAACATTGCTGCAGAAAGGTAAAATTAAAAGTAAACACTGAAGTTTAGATCTTTTCCAGTGGCTTGATGACTTTTGAGAGTTCTTTTGTTGTCTTTGAAGTCTCAGTAGTTCTTCATGTACATTATTCTGTTGTGTCCTGAATGTCAGAGTGTCCCAGCTGCTGTCACTAGCCACTACGCTGTGCTCCCAGGAATCAGCCAACCTCGGCCTTCCTGACTTCCCCGTGGACAACCTTATTCCTGCCCTCCACGTGCTGGTGAGAACTGAGACACCTTAAATCTTCTTTACTGTCCCTTAGAGAGGAAGAAAAATGAAAGGCCAGGATGAAGAAGAAAAAAGGCCTCTGCTGGTGCACAGAGACTAGTGTCCAATGCCCATCTATTCTGTGTTTTTGCAGAACTCTTTCCCCATGCTGTCCTCCCAGCAGCTGGTCCAGAGACTTTACCCTTACAACAGCATCCTGGGCAAGGATGGACGCACCGCTGTGGAGGGCGTACTCAGTGTAAGTCAAGATGTGAACTGCCAGACAAAATGTTCCTGACTGTCATCTGAACATATGATAAAGATGTGTTGTTCAAAGGCATTCATTTAGGCCTAAACTTGGGTTGCAAATTGTCAGCACTTTCCTTAATCAATCATTGGTAACATTAATGATCAATTCATCCAGTGCTTCCCAAACTTTTTTTGGCATGCCCCCCTTTCAGAAGCAGAAAAGAGTTCACGACCCCCCATCCCACAATTTTTATCAATCCTTAACAGTAATGAAATGAAGGTTAACAGGATAGAATCAGTAAACTTATTTCCCCCACAGAGATCATATTCATTCAGCTTTGTTTCACCCTTTATTTCTCCCCTGGTCTTCTGCGTCCCCCCTGCAGTGGCTCTTCAGTGCGGGGGGGGGGCCTGCTACCCAGTTTGGGAACCACTAAATTAATCAATTAATTGTTATTAAAGAAACATGAAAAATTTGCTGTTGCTAAACAAATACCAAATGTGTTTTTCCCCCTCAATCAAATCTTTATTTCCACAGCAACATATTGCATATCCTCTGACAGCAGTACATAGCCTGTGAAACACAAAATGTAAAGACCTACATATCAAACGCACATTCTTGAATATCAGATAACATGGGGGGCATGTTATATTTCAGATCTTTGTTTGATTGATTAAATTTACTTGATCAATCAAATTCTAAACACATTCTGTGGCACTCTTTTGTAGAGATTTGAGCTTTTGGACGCTCGTCGTCAGCCGGCACCCAGCGCCATTGTGAATGTGTCCACGACAAAGGATCTTGAAGGCCACGCAGATGTCACAATACATGTAGCGGACAAAGACGTCACCTTCCAGGTACCAGTAGACTCTCTATGTCTAGTGCAAAACTAAAGCTGCAGTCTGGTATGCAGACCATGTACACTCAACTCTATAAGGCCTGCGTGGGGGGAGGAGTGCTTTATTCTTATTTATTCTTATTGGGGTATGAAGGACATGAGGTGCTGCTCTTGCTGCAAGCCACTGTTAAAGATGTCCTATATAGATCTGTTGCATTTTAAATCATGTATTGTTTACATCCATTTACATACATCCTGTAGATCAGTGAAATAGTGTGAAACCATTGGGAGGACTGGGTATAGAGTGTTAGGGCTGGGCAATATGTTGATATTAACTCAATGTCTTGTTATGACAAGATGTCATTATATTGTGATTTGGCACAAGCGTTCCTGGTTTTAAAGGCTGCATTAAAGTAAAGTGATGGAATTTTCATATCAGCTCTTCAATTCTTTGCCTTTACTCACTTAGTCATATTACTGAAGATTATTCATCAAAAATCTCATTGTATTAATATTTTGTGAAAGCACAGTTTTTTTATAAGTTTATTTAATTAATATCACAATTAGATACTTTTTTGTGGAGCACCTTCCATACAAAAAATGCAGTCCAGTGTTTTACAGTGAAGAAATTACATCCACCAAGTGCTTCACATAAAAAAAGACTAGAATGAACATAAAACAGGACTATAATGCCATAATTAAAGTTAAATTAGATGAAAAATAAAACCCACGTTAAAATAAGATGAGACGAGAATAGAACACTAGAGTGCATCTTCACATGGATAAAACCCACTTGATAATTCTAGTAATAGTAAGACATAAAAATAAATAAAAATAGAGTATATAGAATGCATAAAATCAAGAAAAATAAACATTTTAAAAGAAGACCAGCAGTGTGTATATGTGAAGCAAAATGCAAAGCAGAGTCTCAGGCCTGCAGCAGCAAAGTCAGGACTCGTTAAAGGTTGCGTAGAGATACGTTTTTAGCTTTATTCTAAAAAATATTTAGCAAGCTGGCTTCTCCGATATCTACAGGCAGTGTGTTCTAGAGCTTTGTGGTTTAACTGACAAACGCTGCCTCCACAACTTTCTTTTGACTTTTTCTGGGAACCCTCAATCAACCAGCTGCAGATGATCGCAGCGTTCTTGAAGGCAAGTAAGGAACAAGGGAGTTAGAAATGTAACTTGGTCCTTGCCCATTAAGGTCTTTGTATGCAAGGAGGAGGACCTTCAAATCAATTCTGAATGCTACAGGAAGCCACTGCAGAGCAGCAATAACTGGACTAATCTGCTCTCTCCTCCGGGTTAGGGTTAATGTGCATGCTGCAGAGTTTCAGATGAGCTGAAGTCTCTCAGAGTCTTTTTTGTTTGTGTGTTTGTTGTGTGTTTTTTGGTAGAGCAGTACATTCACAAAGGCTCTTGACTCCTTAAAAAGTATTTGCACAGTTTTTCTGTGAAACTGTTTTGCAGACTAGCAAAATAAACCTGACCCTCAGTTGGCATGAGGGTGAGCAGATAATGACTGGATTTTCATTTTTTGGTGGACTGTCCCTTTAAAGGATGTGGAAAGCAACAGCAACCAGTGACTCCCTGAATATGAGTTTACTGTCTGGTGTTGACTTTGTTGAATTTGGATCTAAACAAATATATTTTCAGTTGAAATCTATGCATCTGTGTGTCTTATGAAAAAATGACAACGTAAATCCACATTTACCAGTCTCACCAGTATTGAGTCACCAGTATTCTATGGTTAATCTACATTTTTTGGGCACACGGGTCTGGTGGTTGGTACTTTCGCCTCACAACAAGAAGGTCGTGGGTTGAAATCCCAGTTTGGACATGGTGGAGTTTGCATATTCTCCCTGGCCACCATGGTATTCCTCCTGATGCTCCAGTTTCCCCCCACCATTAAGAACATGTATATATAAAGTTCAGTTCTCCACGTACCCCTGACCCCCAACGTTAACACAAGCAGTGGTTCTACTCGTGACCCCCAGGAGATTAATCTATACCTCCAAACAAAAGCCTGGTGCTGATTATCTGCTCAAGTTTTTTTTTTTGAGAATCTTCCTAAACCCAACGTGGCTACAGATATATCTGAGATTCTCGACAGCCCAAAAGCATGAGAAGAGGTGCCTGAGGCAATTGCAGCCATGCGTAGCAGTAAAAGTCCAGGCCCTGATGGCTGCCCAGTGGAGTGTACACCCTCAGTTGCCACTCCCTCAGCAGGTTTCACCAAAAACAAAGTTGTGAAGTCAACCGTTAAAATTTGGACATCGATGCGTTATTTTGAATGGTTGTCCTATAAGACATTCACAAACTGGCAGAACACAGGCATTAAATCTTGCTTTGATCTGTTCTCAGTTTCCCTCATTTGAACAACTGCTCTACCTCCATGCATACCTCCTCAGAATGTGCCAGGCACGGCCTGATGCAGTGCAAAATGTTGTTTCGAAAATGTCTTCATGCTTCCCGCACGTTAGTCCCTCATGTAATAGTTTGATCTGTAAAATGTATTTTCCAACATAACTGAAGAGTAAAACTCAAAACTCCCTCAAAATATGATTTTGTCCCAATTCTCAAGAATAAGTGAACTAAAAAACATGTTTATGTGAAAACATGAGTCACTGAGTCATACATTTCGCAGAGACATTGTCCCATGGTGGGTCTCTCACACACACAGACAGACAGGCAGGCAGACGCACTGTATCAGTAGCTCTGGCTGATAGTCTGCAGCTGACTCTGTGGAGTCTTGGAAGAGAACTTCTTTATCACTCTTTATTCTTCTTCTTGGATGAAAAACTAGCAGTGTTAGTGAATGAGTCACTGTGTGGGGTTTGGGAGAGCAGAGATCTTCCAGACTTCTAACAATAGTGGTGCTGATCCTCCAGCCAAACAAATGACTTCACTTTCATTAAGTCTTTGAAGCTGTATTTTCCTTTCTGTGGCAATAATTTATTTTGCGCTGCTCTGTGTCTCACAGATTGTTCGATAGCACTTTGTTGTTAGAACAGACAGTATATTTTGTTACCAGCAGTGTTTTGGTGACGCTGATGAGGCTGTGAATCATGGTTAATATTTTTCCACAACTTTTATAGAATGATGATGCGGCCGGTTGTTCTTTCATGGCTGTGTCTTGTCTCTGTCAAACTTCAGGTTCCGGTTGGCACCAACGAGCCGCGTCCCCCCAACAGTAACCCTGCCTTCATTAGTACGCCGAGCCACTCCCAGCTGATGGCTGAGATGATGCAGTCACACATGGCTAAGGACATTTGTCTGATAGGAGCCAAGGTAGCTCACACATAATGTACAGTCTCCACACAGTCAGTACACATGGTGAATGTGATCTCTGTTCTTAATAACTATATTTTTGTTGTTTTTCCCAGGGATGTGGCAAGTCAGTGATTGCCAGAGAGTTCGCTGAGATGCTGGGTTACAGCATAGAGCCAGTCATGCTCTATCAGGTAAATAAAAATGTGTCTTTGAAAGATTTTGTTTTATTCTGTTTTTTGTTCGAGCTTCATTCATTCTGTTTAGATAAACACTTGCATGTTGGTTGGTTGCATCAAAAATCTACTTACAGACAAACTTTTCAGACAAAAAACTGAGATAATGGTATTTTTGTGAAAAAGACATTTTTAAGCGCAATATCAACTTCACATTTCTATTTTGGGGTTTTTATCACTTCATAATATGTGTGTGACACTTCTTGTGACAGACTTTTATTGTAAAGAAGATTGTGACAGGACAACATCTTTCTGAAACAGTCTCTGGTCTCACTCACTGGATGAGCATATATCTAACAAATGTAAGGCCAGGGTAGTTACAGTACAGTGTGATGGAGTACGTTTCCGTAGTATTAGGACAGCAGTTTGGCTAAAAGATCCACATCTGGCTTCCATTACCTGGACCCCAGACCACCAGTCAGGCCAGAAACTGACACTGACTGCGAGAGTACGGATCAACAGGAGACTCCTCCAAGATATTTATCTGTGAATACAAAGCTTTGTGAAACCTCCCCTGTGTGTGTGTGTGAGTGTGTGTTTGAGTGCTATGGAATGTAGTCATCCGGGTGATTGTGCAGGAAATGGGTGTACTGAAGCCTTATGTATTAATGCATCATGCTGCAGCTATTTTTAGCCGGCTGAGGTCAGGGGTGACTTGTGCTGCGGGAATTGCGGAATCCTTTGCCGGGCAATTCATCTTGTCAGCTCTGAAAATCCCATTTTTGGAAAACAAAGTGACATGTAAGGCTGGAGTGGATTATAATTATATTATTTGTTATTGTGTGTCCTTCAATGGAAAAAAACCCTTTTCCCTCATTGCAAGCAAAAGTGAACAAATATATATTTATTTATTTTTTCAGAGTAGCAGCTTCCCTTGATAACTGACCACAGGAGGCTAGAGGGGAAGCATATCATATTAATACATGTAGAACATAACACACACACACACACACACACACACACACACATACACACGCACACACACATTATTTGTATTTTTCCACTCAATTTAGTTGTTGCCAATAACGATTCCCCCCATGTATTGTCCCTGTCACTGCCAACTCCTACTGTTTGGTGCACTGAGGGAAGCTTGTCGGGCTGTAATCGAGTTCAGGCTGAATTATGCTCATGAGGATTGGGTTCGGGTAGGTTTCGGACATAAGTTTGTTGCACTTGGACGTTGTTGGCCCCAACTTTTCAGGCTGATTAAACTCTGCCATACAGAAGCTTACACAGATGAACAATACAGGAACACACAACCTTTTACATTTGCAAATCCTCATCAACCTTAAGTATTATGGGGAGCAGCTTTGCAGAAAGAAAATGAAAGGAAAATGTGAATGAGCACCCAGTTAAACTCCTCTCATTATATGCGGTTAGTCGACACCCTCAGAGTGCATAAAGGAAGGTTTTATGTGAGAAATGTAAGGTATGGGTCTCCAGCATATGAAACTGATGTGTGTAATCCACAGACATTGTTGTGAGTGGTTTCATGGAGGAACTACTTTCCTTACTTTCTTTACTAGTAGAAAGAAAGTAGGTCCAGTAGATTCTACTGCATAAAGTAGTTCCTACTTGAAACCGCTCACACCAAGGTGTGTGGATTATCTTGAGTAACCAGGTCATGATTTCTAGAAAGAAATACTGGTTTTGATTTTTCATGGGTATTTTTTTTTAGCTTTCAGCACCACAAGCGATTTAGTCCCATTATATTGTAGAGAAGGCGGACATCTCTAAGGCAGATATCTCCAAAAACTCACACCAAAAAAATGTAGATGGATAAACAGCACTACAGGCCAGGGGGAAAATATGTAGTTTTGATTTGGGGGTTGGGGTTAAGGTTTAAGAGTGGCAGAAAAGATAAAGGAATCATGGTTTGAGTTAAAGTAACTTGGTTTCACATGGGAAACAAATCCTGATCTCCTGGGTGAAAGTCAGCGTTAGGATTCCCTATGCAGACTTGGTTGGTCTTAATACTACATTCGTACTTTGTTCACTGGTACTTCCATACTTATTTTAACCCAAACCATGCTCTTTTCTTAACCTAACCAAGTGGTTTTGGTGCCTAAACATGACCAAACGCAGGTGCACACTGAACACCAATAACCAAGCTCCATTCTTAACATGCTCTCAGTGCCATGTTCTTGGCAACAGACATACCTCAGCAAAAGATCAGCACCAGGTTAACACACAGAGGAGGTCAAAGGTAGCAGCTGTTACATAACTGGCCATAACTGGAGCGTGTTAGAGAGCATAGCTTCTCAGCAAGAGGCACATAACCTGTAATCCAGGAAATGCCATCAAAACTGTGTGCATGTCAGCAGACAGGCAAAGCCTTTATTGCTGGTGACGACACCAGATATTTTACAAGAAAAGATATTCATCGATGACGCTCACACGTTGATCTGTAATGTCAGATCTTTAGATCTTCCACATACTGTGAACAAACTAATGCGTAGAAGGTTGTTTCATTTGTAAAGTTCATGGAAAGGAAACACATTATACATGTTAGAACATAGTTGCTGAAAACATGTGAAAAGACTGAGAGCTATGTAGTACTGGAGGTAGACACACAAATGACACTGCTTCCCCCTCCCCTCACCCTCTCTAACGGTCAGTTACAAATGTACATTCAGTGACTCTCTCAGTCCAAATCAGCCCAGCAGTTCACTTCAGCGTCAACTTCAGTTCCAACATCCCGACATAGAAGAAAAAAAAATACCATCCTGTCACCGTCCTCTGGCTCTGGTGGCTCAGATACATCTGGACATGTTGTTTTTAGTTCAGGTCATGGTGTTTGACACAGAGAGAGTGGAGTGGACACACCCCCAGCATTTCAAATCAGAGAAAACTGTTAATTTTTTCATGATTTTTAAGACCTAATTTTATATTCTTAGAGATTTTTTTAATCATTCAAATTTGGCTTGGTGATTAATAACATGGTTCTGTGGTGGAACAAACGCATTTATTGTGTGAGCCACATTGACCCCAACAACTGCTGCTGATGTGCACTGACAAGTTGTAAAGTAATGCTGCACGCCAGATGTAATGTTGACTCCTTTCCAAGACTAGCTTGGTTTAGCAAAGTTGACAAAATAACACCAAACGCCTTCATGGTAATGTGTAGAACAATAGAATAATCACTTGTATGCCTGCCTGCACCCCACGACTGTTTGGCAATGCCAGGCTCTGTATAATTGCCCTTCCAGCAGATTTCGGTGTGTACAACCATGTCCAGCTGTCAAGCAACTTCATGTCAGGCCATGATCAGCCTACAGGTTGATATCTGACTCCTGCTACTCTGTGCTGTGAGTCTGCTGCTGCTGTACAGAGCAGACACTTTCAGTCGTAGATATACTTGGTGCGCAGAATATGTGAGGCAGCCATGATGCATATGGTTGTGTATAGGAACACGTAGTTAAAAGCAATTATATCTCCAGTCCAAGTATGGGCAAGTAATGTAACTGTGTATGACCTAACGGTGCAGACACACCAGATCTGGAGATGATGGATCCCACAACGGACCACCCCATGTTCTAGCTATTAGGCGATGCTTAATCGCCTAATTAACCTTTTCAACATGGGTCACAAACTTTCTCATTTTTCAGGTGAACAGTCACTAGGCTGTCACTGTCAGTAGCGAGAAATAGGCACTGCGGCAACAGAATCCTGTTTCATATTTGATAAGCACTGTCTACTTTGACTAACCTGACAAGCCAGATGGTTTGTTACACAGAACCAACCGGAAAGTCGTCCACAGGAACTGTTCAGAAAAGGGCAGGCACTTTCAAAAAATACTTGGCAGGTGATTGGATGAACCATCTATTTATCACGTCTAGCACAGGCTAACTTCAACCAGTCAGATCAACTCACGGAACCAAAGCCGAAGCCGGCTGGAAGAAGAGCGAAAACACCTTTTCCATGGAGTTTCCATGGAGCCTCCATGGACGCATCTCGCGGTCGTCACAACTAAAACCACGCCCCTAGTGGCCAGTAGTCTCTCCTAGGACGCTGATCGGCTGCACCACCTCTGGTGCGGGCACAGATGGATAGCTTGGAGCCTGGTGAATCCAGCTGCCTCACAAGATAATAGTTTGACAGTTTGACTGGACTTTCGTGAGTTGGCTATGTTGCGTTGGACGGACCTCATTTGCATAGACGTCTAGTTATGATTATGCAAATTCATACACGGCGAACTGCCCGTCAACTCACAATGCCATAACCATCATGCACGTTTGGCCTGAGCTGCTCCTCTCCATAGAAATTGAATTGGATCCATCCACTTGAGGAACGCCAACAGATTTGGTGTGTCTGCACCATAACACTGTGTAACACTGGTAACACCTACTACCTGCTGCAACCAGGCCTGGTAAACACAATGTGTCTGTCGCCTGGTAGAAAACATTTAGTACCTTCCAGTGAAAATCCATGATGTGGAAAATACTGCTCTTGATAGCTAGCGTCTTTTTTGATGCTCTTCAGGTTAGCCAATCAGACTGCTGTTTTTCTGCTCACATTTGAAACAGGCAGACAGGCATTCATGATGTTGATAAGGTACCAGAAACACAGAGAGACAAAGGGAGTGATTTGTCCCTGTGGCTGAGGACACCAGGCACTCTGTCAGCAGTCACCCCATTAATGAAGCTTCGAAATTATGAATGTCAGAGCAGCTCGGACAGATGAGCACCCATGACATCCTCCCAGCCTCTGCCTGTCTGATCTTACTGTTGTGGCTAAATAAATCTGTCCATTTATCTCTTACCTCTAATGGGTCATCCCTGCTGCTGGTGTAATCGCACCTAATTTTCCCCTTAATTCATTCTGCTTCATGACTGCACCGAATGGAAAATATAGAGCCTGTTTTTGACTTCATGAAAAAGGCCTTCTTGCTGTGAAGCAGTGCAGTCATCACTGCCTGGAATAAATTGTGCAACTATGCTTGTGTTCCCTCCCCTACCCTCCGTCTCTGCCGTGACACAGTAGCGTGATAGTGAATATGACAGTTTTGCTCCATAGACGTTTCCCCCCAAACAGAAATGTGCCATTAGCTGTTATCTGTAAAGCAGATATATCAAATTTAGCAGCAGGGCCAGATCATGTGGGGACAAAGTTAAAGGAGAAAAAACTCAGATCTAGAGCGCTGGTTCCCAACCTGAGTGTCCTGACCACCTAAAGCCTATAGGGGGGTTGTGTGGCCATCTTGATTTTAAAGGGATAGTTCACCCAAAAATGAAAATTCAGTCATTATCTACTCACCCTCATGATTGAAGGTTGGGTTTAGTTTTTTAGTCCACAAAACACTGCTGGAGTTTCACAGGAAAACCGCATCCTCCAGCAGAATCTCCCAAACAATTTAAGTGAATGGTGACAAAACAACAGAATAAAAACATGAAAAGCCTCTACAGCCCTTCTAAATCAAAACTAAATAAGAATTATAGTTTAAAAATGTGTGTTTTGATCAGCATGAAGATAACTCTGAGCAGCTTTAAGAAATAAAATGGCTGCTCACTACGACTATGCTGTGAAATGAAAAAATGTAACATTTTGTCAAGTCCATAAAACATCAACTCTGTCAGTGTTTCCATCTTAATAAAAAATGTAATCACATATGATTACAAGAGTTTGATATTTTGAAATATATTTTCCAGCATAATTGAAGAGTAAAAATTAAAATTCCCTCAAAATACTGTTTTGTCTCAATTCTCAAGAATGAGTGCACTTCTGCACTGTTGTTATACATTGAATATGATATGAAATATCTACACCATAAGTCACTTAGTCAGGAGTCGTCAGTCTATGCAATGATAAAAAAGGGGTTTAAGGGAAAAGTGTTGAGAACCATTTGGAGTATGACTGCAAGAAAATCTCAGCTCACTTCATCCAAATTCTACTGTGTGATAATAAACATACTAACACACTGAATCCCTTCCTACATTTTTCTTAAACTCTTATCCCCCTCTCACTTCACTTCCAGGACATGACAGCCAGGGATCTCCTCCAGCAGAGGTACACTCTCCCGAACGGAGACACAGCGTGGAGACCGTCTCCACTGGTCACTGCTGCCATCGAGGGCAAGCTGCTGCTTCTGGACGGTATACACAGGGTCAACCTGGGAACCCTGGCGGTGCTGTCAAGGTACTTCAGTTTTTAAAACCATAAACACTTTCCATGATTTCTATTATCTTTACACTCCCTCCAGGATTTTGCTGGCTGTTTTTGGGATTGTTGTGGCCTAAAATGCCTGTTTTCATGCAGTGTTTTTAGTCATTTTTTACAATGAAATTGGGGGAGCAAGTGAAAATTGCAAAGGAAAGTTGCTTTTTTTTTGAATAAGTAATTAAAATCAAAGGCACCTTGTTCCAGGGAGAATAAATCTGCATTCTATTCTGAGTGCCAAACTTACTAAAAAGGCTCACAAGTATAAAAACTCTTTATTAGTAAATGAAGAAGTGCACCTGGAGCACATTCCACAAAGAAGCAAAATCTTTTTGCAGCTCAAACTCAGTCAAAACAGGACGAAATTCTAAAGTGTAAGTGCGCTGAGCATTGATAAATGTCAAAGATTATGATCTTACCTGTGATAAAATAAAAAAATACAAATGCAAAAAAATAATTATAAAACAAAACATTGAGTCGGTTCACTGAGGCGTACACGTATGATGTTGTTGTGGAGCTATGGAGGTGGAACTCTCAGGAAGCTATGATGATTGGTCAAATGGACTGTTTTTAGAATGCTCTGTTGATATTGTTTGTATTAACCGTAAGGGTTTTTCTATGGCCGATGCCAGTGTTTAGAGAGCAGGGCAGCAGATGGCTGATACACTGTATAATGTTGATATCAAAACAAAGAAGAGTCATGTAAAATCCCATGATTCCATGCACGTTACAATCTAATATACATGGATGTTTTAGCCTGTTACATGTTACTTTAGGTGGGTTATTTATTAATTAATGAAACAGAAAAATATACCGGATTATACTGTCGGCGCTCAAAATTAATGATGTCCCCGGGACAGTAAAAATAGCACCTGGGACACAAAGATACAGTGTCTGGGACAATTCTGGGACAGTAGAGAAACTTATCATTACAAACTGCGCTTATGCATCATGAAATATATATAATTTTAATTCAATATAGATTGTCAGCCTGATTGATCAGTCTGTGACTGGTATTATCTTCTGGACTCTGTGTACCTTCCTGTAGTTCTGCACTGCTGCTCTGCTGGGTGCCAGTGTTGGAAATGACAAATACAGACACACACACACACACACACACACACACTTGTGAGCTCATTCCGCTGTGTTTTGTGTCCCAGGTTACTTCATGACAGGGAGCTGGATCTGTATGATGGGACCAGGCTGCTGAGGTGGGACAGATACCAGACATTGAAGGAACAACTACAGTTCAGTGACCAACAGCTGCAAGAGAGGTACAGTTCACACACACACATACACAGGTCAGCACACAGAGGGTTATGTGTGGGAAAGGTCAGGAACCTTTTAGGGGCATTTTTGAATCTGTATTTGCATCAAACATGGAAACATGACGGGGATGTTCCCTGACAACATTAACACCAGCGCCATGACAGGAAGAGAAGACGGAGAGGGAGGCTGAGAGTAAAGACGAGGTAAACCAAGAGACTGACATTCACGTTTGTAATTCCAACGTCTTTACAAGGGATTAAAAGTCACATAAATAAAGAGGACAGTGTCAGGTACAGTATGTTTGTCCCCCTTCTAGATCAGTATTTCATGTGATCTAACTTATTCTGAGCCTCCTGTGGGGGCGGGAGGCTCACCAGGTGTTCAGACTGAAAATAGCCCAAAGTTAAAGGAATGCTTGGGTCTGCAGTTGTGGGAGGAAAATAGAAAATATGGTCTAGAAAAGCCAGTTTCAGTCATAGATTCATGAGTTTGAAGTTTTCATCAGACACCAAAATACTTCACACTGCCAAACATTTTACATTTTGTTTTACAGCTTGGCTTTAATGTGTGAATAACCATTGTGGATCTTGACCTTAACTGTTCCCTGTATGAGACTCATGAAGAGTGTGTGTGTGTGTGTAGATGTGTAGATGTGTGTGTAGATGTGTGTAGACGTTTTGTGTGTGTAGTTGTCTTAAAAACCCACCTAAGCTGGCAGGAAGGATGTTTGTGGTGGGGCGTCTGGGCTGAAATAAACCCACTTCCTCTTCCTCCACTCTTGTGGCTTACACAAAATGTGTGTGCGTGTGTGCGCGCATGTGTGCGCGTATGTGTGCGCATGTTTGTGTTTGTCCACTAGGATTTGATAGTGAAGTACAGTAGGTGCAGAAGTACACATTTTTTACTCAAATAGAAGTGCATATACTTGTAAAAAAACAACTCTAATAAAAATAGAAGCACTGATTCAACTTCTTTGCTGCAGTAAAAGTGAAAAAGTTCAGGCTCTGAAATGTACT
>JAJHUR010092492.1:0-10403 GCA_027495735.1 Lutjanus campechanus
TATATATATATATATATATATATATATATATATATATATATATATATATATATATATATATATATATATACATACATATATACGTATATATATATATATATATATATATATATGTATATATATGTATATATAACATTTATTTATTTATTTATAATATATATAATATATATACAGTATAATTATTCAACTCATCATTTCAAGCCAAAATAGTTCAATCAGAAAAACTCATGTTTTTAGGTTGATTCCACTAAATTCATGTAGGACTTTTCATGTATGACTTTTTTAATGAATGAAACCGCAAACTAATAAGATAAAATAGGGCCAGTGGCGTTTTTGCATTAGAGGCCTGTGGGGCATGGCCCCACCAGATGGCGCTGTTTGCAGAAGACGATTATAGGCATTTCTGTGGCACAGTAGCAAACTCTGCTTTGTCACCTTCATGAAATGTTCGTCATTTTTCATCAGCTGAATGGAATTACTTCTCTGGAGATTTTTTTTTGTAGTGGAGTAGTGTGTGAATTTGTCTTTGTTCACCAAGTTACTCGCCTGTTTTCGTTTCGTGTGTAGGGCCTAACGGTCAGGGCCAATGAAACGTTCCCATTGGTTGATTTTACTGACACAAAGGCGGGCACCGTACGTCGTGCTAGCTGTAATTTAGCTAAGGGAGGGACTGAAGTTAATTTACAATACAGTACTGATGATGAATCTTGTGGACTGTTTAACTACTGTGCGATTTAGCACTTTACCCATTGAGCATTGTGTGTGTGAGTGTGTGAGTGTGTTTGGGACCCGTTGCCTCACGCAGGCTCTCTGAGGGAGCTGTTCTCCTTTCTGTGGTGCTTAAATGTCTGTAGAATATTTTCTGTGGCCGCCTCGTGACATTGACTATCATGTATTAGCTGTGCGCCATTCATGGCATGAATTTAGCGTTGTTTCGATCTTGAGTAATTGATGTTGGGGACGTAAACACTTTAATGCTGTTATATGAGGAGATATGTCGTTAGATCTTAAGTGTTTTTATGATCCCTTTTATGATCCCCTCTCTCACTTGTGCGCAGCAAGTATTTGATGTATTTGTTTTGTGAGTATGGTTCAGTATAATATATGGTATGTTTGGATAACATCTTCAGATTTTCTTGTGTGAATATTGTGTGGCGTTGCCAGAATTTTCAAACCAAAATCGCCACTGGACAGGGCTCATATTTATACTACTCATTTCGAATGAGCACAAGCTCTGTATGTTGGTGCAGAAATACCTGGTCGTTAATACTCAATCAGTACATTATTATTTGACTGAATGACTTTAATTGCATGACTGATTAGAGATAATAGCAAGACATGATGGGTTCATAACCACGTTTTCATGACAACTTACAAGGCCCAGGAGGACTCACTATGTGAATTTTAACTTTCTCTTTACTCCTGCTTTGTTTAGGACGTCCTTCGGGGCAACAGCACCGCCCTTCATAGACTATCTGAAAGATATTCTACGTCGGTATCCAGATGGTGGACAGATTTTAAAGGTTGGTACAATTCTCTGTTGAATACTGGTTAATTACGTTATTTAAACGTTCCTATTTTCCTAACTGATTTTACACACCTGTATTCTGGATGTCTCTTTCTTTTGATGTGATCACCATGGTTACTAAACCTGTTAATGGTACTTATTTTTTATCCTAAAAATGAGTAATTTCTTAGATTTAGAGTGAGTTTAAGTTTAAGTGAGAATAATTAGAAGAAAAATAGTTAAAACCTATAAAACAAAAAGTATGTGTGACATAGATGGACACCCACCAAGAGACCACAGATGAGCGATTGGTATCATGTGGTGCAATTAATGTATTGGGCATTGTCCTTGTTAAACAATGATAACAAACAAATGAAGGTTGTATCCGCTTAATGTTTCTGTGTTGGTTGTGTACTCTACAATATAAATACTGTTATTATTTGATTTGACAGGCAGTGAGTCAGTCCTCAGTGTTGGATAAAAATAACATGTAAAGTTGCCACCAGGTTGTTGTGGAAGCTTGTTTAAGACTCGTGGCTCAACAAAAATATTAATAATATTAGGGTCACACAGAGGAATTTGGCAATTGTTTTCTTTTAATTTGCACAATTTATGACAAATATGATTTCTGCCTTCAATCTGACCTGACGAGTGAAGTTTTCTTTTGCAATAAGTCTGATCTGTTTGTTTTGCTTTATTTGTTGTTTATGTGACACTAACCGGGTTACCTTTTTTGTCGTGGAACTGATTTTAATTAATGGTCAAAATCTTGCTGCTACATATAAGTTTTAAAGTTCAGCTCAGGTCATCTTGTTATCTGTATATTGTTACTGTAATTTTGGAGCTATCTGGCACAAGAATTTCCTTCGGGATTAATAAAGTTCTATCTTATCTTATCTTATCTTATCTTGTAAACAATATAAAAAGCTCTGCAAGAAGTAATGAATTGATATGTGTCTATGTTTTTTTTAAAATTCAAAATAATTTCAAGTTCCTTGTTAAAATGGCTTACATATAGCTCTACACCTTGCCTTCATTTAGTATTCAAGGATTCATTAGCAGGCAAATAATCTCCTCCCTTTCCATACACTCCAACCAACACCCCTAACCCTGTAGCTGCTGCACCTGACTTCTCCTCTGTTTTGCTGTAACTAGCTACATCTGGCTTCTCCTGTGGGCTGGGCACCACTGCTAATTATATGTATAGTGTCTCCCCCTCGATTAGCAGATTGGTTCCTTACGTTTATGATGTCATATACCCAGCCTCACTGAATCTATTTTTTTAGACTGCCTTTTCTCACTGCTGTTTCAAAGCAAGACATGCTCAGATGTGGAGTTTACTGCTTATTTCACTCCTGATATGTCTTATAATACATGAAAAACACCACATGGACATATTAACAAGGTTAAAAACATTGATCATCGGTGGATGTCTTTAATTGTTGATCAGAGTTGTGGCCTAATGTACGAATTTAAAAAAGCATCTTTTTGTTTTTTGGGGGGGACACTGAACTAGATAAAATTGTGAATATACACCTTTTTTCTCAGTTTCAAAACACATAAAGTATCAATTGTGTTGTCAGATTTAGAGCTTGATGCAGTGGCTGTCATGCAGAGAAACATGGGAATCCTTGAGTTTTAGCTTTGGTCTGCTATGATCTGTTAATGGTCATTGTTTTTATTGGTCAACAGGAGCTGATTCAAAATGCAGATGATGCTGAAGCCACAGAGGTGGTTTTCATCCATGATGAGAGAAGCTATGGGACAGAGAGCCTTTGGACTAAAGAACTAAAAGAATACCAAGGTATGCAGGATAATCAGAGAATAGCAATGTTCTAACCTGGTTATCAACATTTGTTGTAATGTATTTTTCAAAACACTTTATTTGAAGGGGTGCATGTAAGACTCATAACATTGTCATAACCATGTTGTAACACCTGTCATGAACATGAAGGAGTCTTGTTTATGTTTAAACAAGACAAATTTGTTAAATTATGTAATTCTTAATGCAAAGCTGAAATTGTTTTAGGTGTCTTTGTTATGACAACTTGACATTAACCAAGACAACATAACTTGTCAGTGTCATAACCTGACATTATGAAACTCTTAGCTTTATGTATTAATGTTACATACATATGTAACTGTCATACGTGGTTGGTTCTGACACTGGCCGTTATGAGACCATTAAAAGTCATGAATATTTTCCTTGACCTCAAGTGAAGTGGTACCATTTGGACTTGTCATAAAGATGTCATTAAATGCACAGCTCAGTCTGCTGTTATTGGTTGCTAGTGTTAGCCAGTTAGCTCAGTTAGCTGTGGAGCCAGTGGTCTAATTAGCTGATTCAGTTCCAGGGTGCCAGGAGCCAAACAAGATAAGAAAACCAAATCAGTTCTCTCTTCCCTGTGGTCAAACTGGCCATTGTCGGACTCAGTGGCTGTGCTCTCTGAGATATCCCAGTCTGTGTGGTCAGTACTGTGCATGTACAACTCTCAACAGAGGAAAGAAGACGGGAGAAGGAAGTGAAATGTCCCACTCAGAGCTACTTACAACAACAAAGACGTTATTGGTCTGATTAATGTCAAGTTGTCATAGCAAAGACTTGATGACAACAGTCATAAATATTCATAAAGCTGTGTGACATGGTTATGACCTCCCTTTAGATAAAGTGTTACTGTAGTTTTTGTTAAAAATATTTTTAAAAATTGAGGAAATAGGAGGTAGTTCAATGACAGTTTGTTAGCTTACCCCACAACTTTTTGTGGAGTTTGTATGTTCTGGTTATTTTCATGGGTTTCCTCCCCATAGTTCATCATGGCTGGCTAAAGAGAACATGTGCATATAAATATATAAACATTTTTGTATCTTAGTTTTCCAAGTCTGACTCACTGAAAATGAAAAATTAGCACCTGCTATGCTAATGGTACAAACAAAAACAAGCCAGCAGCGGTTATCCTTTCTTTTGTGGTAATTTGGCCAGTATAAGTGGGACTAATTTTACTGTTTTTACAAAGGTCCTGCTCTCTACGCCTACAACAATGCAGCGTTCACTGAGGAGGATTGGGAAGGAATTCAGAAGACAGGGAGGAGTGTCAAGCGCAATGACCCAAACAAAGTTGGGAGGTTTGGAATCGGCTTCAACTCTGTTTACCACATAACAGGTAAAACTATGTACACACATATATAGTCTCAGTTTAAGTTTTGGTCTTTTGAGAACATGCTTAGTAAATGAATGTGACAATATTTGATTCACTTTGTTCACAGATGTGCCGAGCATATTCAGTTCAGGGCACCTTGGCTTCCTGGACCCCCAAGAAAAAATATTTGGAGGAAGAGAGGCAGGTTTTCGGTGGTTTTTGGATGATCCAGAAGACCAAGAAGCTCTGATGACTATGCACGATCAGTTCCAACCCTTTCGAGATATGGTTTCACTTGTAAGCAGACAAGAATGGTCAAAAGTCATCACAGAGGATCAGAAATTTGACGGGACAATTTTCAGATTCCCTTTGCGCAACAAGGCATCAGATATTTCAGACAACCTGTATGACTCCAATAAGGTGGTTGAGCTTTTTGATAGCTTCATTGCAGATGCAGACTTGAGCCTCCTGTTCCTGAAAAATGTGACCTCTGTGTCCTTGATACACATCAGCGTACATGGCACCGTCAACACCAGACTCGAAGTGAAATCCTCAGTCCACACAGACAAGGTTTTAAAGTCAGAAGACGAGTCAATAGTCGAGGGTTCAACAAGGTTCAAACTGATAACCCTCAACTCAGAAGATCACAAAAAAACAAAGTGGCTGGTGACAACATGTACCATGAAGGAGGGCAATGTAGAAAATCTTGATTCGCTGGCAAAAAAGTTGAGTTTTTTCCCTCAAGTTGACCTGGCGTTCCCTTGTGGTGAGAAGAGAGACTGCAGTGAAAGTAGACTGAGCTGCTTTCTCCCCCTCCCAAACAATGAATCCAACAAGACAGGACTCCCGGTTTATGTCAATGCGTGCTTCGGCCTGACAGACAACAGAAGACACATCAAGTGGCAAGAGGAAGACCAGAAACATGATGAACATGCTGTGTGGAATGAGTTGCTCATGAAGGAGGTGCTCCCGCAGGCATACCTGGTGATCATTCAAGATGCTATCAAACTTGCCCAGGAATCTATTCTGCCGGTCTCTTCTGTGTACGATCTGTGGCCAGACATCGCCCAGATAAAGCACAAAGACAAATGGTATGCCGTTGCTCTGGATATCTTTCAACACTTATTCAGACAGAATGTGGCTGTCCTTTCTCTTGCCAAAGATGAGAGAAGGTTTATTCCTCCATCAGAAGCCGTGTTCCCCTGCAATGGCCCGACAAGTCCAGACACATTGGCTGCCATTAAAAGGACTTTGATTTCCTGCGGCGAAAATCTTGTCACTTTACCAGGAAATGTAGCAAGAGCTATAAATGAGGCCTATCCACGCCACAATACCTTAAAACAAGTGACTCCAACTTTCCTAAGGAACATTCTGTGCAGGTTTAACTTGCACATCCTCTCTAAAGACGACAAACTCTGTCTTTTGGAGTACATTCTGAGTGATGGAAGATACAGTGAACTTGAGGGTCTTCAGCTGCTTCCACTCAGTGATGGCTCCTTCAGGTCTTTCACAAACAGAGAGGAGGACACTGCTCTAATCGACAGCAATGAATTTCCAAGGTAGGGTTTCCATTTTTTGGCTTTATTCTTGAGATAATAATTATATTTTTTTGTTGGTTAAAGCCTCTGGAAATGTGGCTTTTAATAGTGAGAACAGATACATGATATCAAAGTTTAGCGTCTCATTAAGCATCCACAGAGATCTGAGTGAAAAATATCAAAAACTACTAGAAGACCTAGTTCAGTAAACAGTACATATTGCTGTTTAGACCATTTCTCAAGCCAACAAAAATATCCATACAAGTTTAAGTGTACACTCATTTTAGAATATTTTCACTGCTTTACTTTGCTGTCAGACAGCCTTTTTTTAACGGAGAACTGAAGCCACATCTATTCTGTCTTCAAGGTCACCAAGACTCCTTTGACAAAAACAGTAATGTAACCTTGTAGGTCATGGAGTTGCTGGTCTACCAGTAATACTGATTATTAATTATTAAATAAGGTGAATTTACTGTTGTTGTTAAAGGAGTCTGGAGTGATATAACAGCTCCAGCTCTGATGTGGATTTTTTTATGATTGGTTTGTGAAATTAATTGTGTAATTTTCCTATTTGTATTTTTTTTTAATCAAACCACAAGCATGTCCAATTCAATCCCAATATCAGGAAAGTCTACAAAAGCTTAAATTACAACATTTTGAACTTGAATTTAAACTATTTGAGGTTCAAATAATGATCTAAAGTCCCTGTGCTAGAAGATTTTGATTTAAAATTTTGTACTGACATTAATGCTGTAGCTGTAGTTACTAACATTGTGCAGCTCATATGATGGAAGCTCTAAATATTAAGTTCAATTTTGAACTAAACTATCAACCTGAATTAATGAGTTTTGGCCACTTGGGGGCAGTGAAACAGGCTTTAAACACAATACTGATTAAAGTGTAATCCCAAAACAGCTGCCTAATTTCAGATTCACCAGCCACAGAGTGACATTAAGATTTCATTTGAAGTTGTGTTTGTGTTCTGCTGAGTTTAATAGTCACTACCTCTACCTTTTGTTTGGTCACCCCAGCCCCTGAGAGAAATATCTGGCTGTTATGTAGCAGCTAAGTGATCCAATATGTTCATCAGCTTCTGCGCAGGTAGCATACAGTGGGGTTTTTTGCACAAAAGAATTGACTGCTGCAGCTTGAAAATGGTTTAATGAGAGCGTTGAATCAAATCATTAAAGGTGTAAACAAAAACAGTGACCTGAAAGATGCCAAAAATGTTAATCAGTTAATTTAATCAACTGTTATATAAAAAATATTGATTTGTGCAACTTGAAATATGGTTATAAGGTAAATATTGTAGGTGTGGGCCCACATCCCAGTTTCAACTGCTCTGATCAGGGCCCAACCGACACTGGATTTTTGGGGTTGATACCAATATTAGGGTGGGAAAAAATTCAGCCAATATTCTTTATCCAGGACATAATATACGGAATATAGAATATATTATATATTATTTACAATTTATGATAAACATTATTTCTGTTACAAAATTATATCAGGACACAGAAACAGTAAACTTTGACATCTAAATTTAATAATATAAATAACTGTACATTAAAAAAACACAAATATATTAAATATATATGTATATATTAACCTGAATTAGGATGATTGTACTTTGAATTTACTCTTACCATATTAAACTATAGACTATATTAAAACAGTTGACTCAGAATGTTATCATTGAATGTAATTTAAAACAGTTATATTGCATTAAGTTAAATGTTGGCAGTTGTTCCACAAATCCAGTGTTTGGATCATTGGTATTGGTCAGCTCACATTTACTTGCTTCAGTGTATTATTTGACAGTTGCTATTATTTCATCTTGGTTGGACTGGATTTAGATTCCAATATCAAAATATATATTTTTTGACAACTCTATGTGTACTTAAGTTAAATGCAAATGTTCTTGTTTACATTACATGCACAATGAACAAACTTATCTTTTGTGCAGAGCCTTGCTACCATGCTGCAAACACCTCTTCATCCCAGATGATCTCAGTCCAGCCTGCAAAACCCACCTGAAAGAACTGGCCAGAAAAAGTAGGGATGCCATTTTATAGAATACATTGATTTAAAAGTTATTTTCATCTGTCATTTGCATGTTTTCACACAACATATAAATACGTATTTATCTTTCAAAAATGTATTTTTCAGATTTATTCAAGGTCATCAACATCAATGCACAGAGGGTGGCTGAATACACAAGGAGGTATTTGCCCCAGGACTGGAAGCAGATGAGCACGGGGCTTGTTACCTGGGACATCAGCAACAGTCAACATCCCCCTTTAGACTGGCTCCAAGAATTCTGGAAATTTCTCAACACTCACTTCAAAGAGTTAAGTAGTTTTACTGGGTTGCCATTAATACCAGTGAGTTCTCTGTCTGTCAGTCAACCTGTATCACTTGCAAGACTAGAAAAGAACACGACCCTCATTTTTCAGAAAAGCAAGCAGACTAACTTGCCAGAAAAAATATCTCAGTTGGTGAACAAAGTTGGTGGCATGGTGGTGAAAGGAAACGACTGGCTCAAGCACGAAGACCTAGACTCTTATGTGCTGTGCCCATCTCCAAGGAGTGTCTTGAAAGTCTTGATGAATTTAGATTCTCAGGATCTCATCAGAGAACTCAAGACTGCCTCCCACAAAGAACGAGAACAACTGATTGACTATCTCTCTCGTCTGGATTCTCTCACAGCCAAAGAGAAAGAGTTACTCTTAAAGTTGCCTCTGTTTCAGACCATGAAAGGATCCTGTGTTGCAGCTCAATCAAAACAAGCTGTACATCTCATTTCTGGTCTAAGGATACCAACAGAGTTCCCTATGCCTGATTCAGTTGTGCAGTGTGCAACTGAAGCTGATCGCAGACTGTTACAGCTGCTCAAAGTTAAACTCTTGGACACAGCTGAAGCAGCCATTCTCCTCGTTGACTGTATTAAGAGCAGAGCTTGCAAAAAAGAAGACACTGAGAAGATCATGACTTGGATTTTACAGCATGGTGCTGTCCTTTTCTCTCAAAATCAGACCTTGAAGTCCAAATGTAAGGACCTGAACTTCATTGAAGTTAATGGAGAACTGAAAAAGACTTCAAGCTTTTTTGATCCAACAATTAAAACTTTTAAAGTCATTTTTGAGTCAGATTTCTTCCCCCCGCCTTTATACACTCAAACACCACAGATGCTTCAAAGTCTAACAGATCTTGGATTGCTAAATAAAGAAGTTGATGTACGACCTGAGCACTTGTTGCATGCTGCCACACTGATTGACCAACTGGGTGTTGACTCTCAAACTGAGGCTCTCAAAAGAGCCCAAGTGCTCTTGAAAATGTTGGATACTACCGATCTATTGTCAAGGTTTTCAAATGACCAGCTTCATCGCCTCAGAATGCTAAGATGGGTCCCATGTGCTGCATCCTTTGATGACAAAAAACACTGCAATGACAAATCTCAGAAAGGTTTCTTCTGTCCAGATGAAATGAGACATTCTATGTATGAAGACATTGTTGGGCATGTAATGCCTCTGGTGGGAAAGTTCAGTGACAGAGTTGCGAACAAACTCGGTCTCAAACGCCTGCCCCCAGCTGAGAAGGTGATGGAGAATTTGTCAGTTGTGACGTCAAACGCCCAGAAAATGGTTGATCCTGACACAAATGTGGATTTCAAAAGGAAGCTGCGTAGCATTTACGAGCACATGCAAGACCGCATCTCTGAATTTGAAAAAATCATGAGCAAGGACACACGCTGGCTGTGGAGCCGCAACCAGTTTGTATCACCACAGGATCTGGTTCTAGACTACCCACGTAATCTAGATCTGAGCTCTTACATTGGGAAGGTGCCAGATGAATTCCTGCCATACAAGAGGTTGCTCCAGAAGTTTGGCCTGAGATCAACGCTTTCAGATGGTGAAATTGTTGGCATTCTTTATTCTCTCCAGCAAACCATTGAAGAAAGGCAACAGCCATTTGCAAGTTCCTCTGAGATAAAAGTGTCAATAGAAATTCTTAACTGGCTGTGGAGAGAGAAAAAGACAGTTCAGGATGACATCCCGGTCCCAGTCCTCATAGAGGGTGAACAACATACGCTTAAACCACGGTCAACAGCAGTCTTCTGTGACGTAAGCAAAACTGGGTTGAATGATCTTGAGCACAGCCAGGAGGAAATTCATGTTGTACATGAGGAAATCCCAAAAGCAACGGCTGAATGGTTGAACA
>JAJHUR010092493.1:0-13266 GCA_027495735.1 Lutjanus campechanus
ACTACTGCCCATGTTGTCACTGGATCGGTTTGCTGGTGGATGATAGAAATGTTGGTTATTCTTTGGGTGTTTCACACCTAAAGGTCTTGTTACTAAATCAAATCAAAAATCAAACAGTCTAGAACTTGCAAACAAAAGTTGTTTGATTACTGGTCATACAGTCAGGGGATAAAAACACAACAAATCCTCCAAATTTCTACCTGGATATTGTACATCATGGAGCACCATCACTGTGCCCAGTGTTCATTTGACAGTGGTCACAGACCACATCTTTTGGGTGGATCAGACAGCAGTTGTTTGGTCTACACCAGAGTTCGAATCCCATGATCACACCAACCCAAACAATCCACACCAAGGGGGTAAACGCTCCAAGGTGTAGTTCAACTGGACTAAACAAGGCTGGTGTGAACCCGCCATTAAACTGTGTCAAAAATGGGCCTTCACAAAGTTAGTTTAGCTTTATTTATTTGGGAAATCACACGGAGATCAAGATCTCTTTCACAAGAACCTTGAGAAAAATGTACATACTATACATCGCAACACATCAGGACAATTCAGTCACACACAAAGCAGCCATCATACACAAACATTAATCAAAACAATCATAAGCAGGGTCCACAATTAGCACCCACCACTCACCAACTGTGAGTAAAAGTCTGCATTGGTGAATAAAATAAATGAGGGCAGCTGGTTGGTCAAATAGACATATCATAAGTTGCTTCGCCACATTTGTTTTGCATCAGCTGTGCACACTGGCGGCAACATGGGGTGTATGACAGTCATTACAGTTACATTTACTTTATCTAGTTAACATTAGCAACCAGGCTAGATTACCGGTACCATTGGTAACAGAGGAGAATTTGGTGCTAACTGCAAAAAGTCAGCAAGTATGTGGCAGCACAGAAGAGATCGGAAAACTGAAAAGCCACACGTGGCACTTAAGCTAAGGGTGTGAGGAGAGTTTTTAATAACATTGTATGAACACTGTTGGTTGAAAAATATTTTGGCCCCTGGCAGAGAAACCAAAAGTTAATTTTGGACCCTGATCACAAGTATTATTAAAAATATCAGAATGTGGAACTAAATAGTCCTGCAAGGCCCTTTTCCAAAAAATAAGCTTTGGTTTTTGAACCAGTTCCGTTCAAGATTCTTGGACCCTCGGTGCTATCTGGCGAACCAGTCTGTGTTTCTAACAGAGAGGAGAGGAAGGAAGGAAAAGCTGATATTTTCGGTTCCAGTTGGAGCAAACTTTTCAGGTTTCGACTTTTGGTGGAAATGCCCCATAAGGTTCCAAGTCTGGTGTATGAAATGGAACAGGTCTGGTTCCATGTTAGTGGATAAGGCTTGTCAGAGGATTGAGTGTCGCCTCAAGCACTGTTTCAGTTAGTTCCAGCAGTGAAGTGCATAGTTCTGAAAACCAGTCTTCTCCAGTTTAAAGGTGGTATGAGGAACTTTTAAAGCCAACCTATCCTGTGATCTGGTATCACGGTTGCTCACTTTGAACTCAACTAAGACGGCTAAATATCTCAGAGTCAGCACCCTAGATAGCCAGGCCCTATAAATGAAACACAGGTATGCTGATGCCTTCTAGATGTCACTGATGAACATCTAACCTTTTCAAATAAGGGTGCGGTAAGTTGTCTTGGCATCCAGAGGTTTAATGGTAGACAGGGTGATAGCAACATGAGCATACAGGATATTTGCATGATTCAGTGGAGATATTTTGCTGTTTTTTCAGATAAAAATGATTTTTTAGGTTTTCAGGAGGTATTCAAAGGGAATAATGTAGGCAAACTGTGAAAAGAATTATTTCTACTTTGTTTACTGTAAATAAAGAAAAAAAAGTTACACTAGAGAGTTGTTTCATGCTGATGGTGTGTATTAATTATAATCCTGTATATTATATGTTTATAATCATATAAATATAAATCTGGTGTCATTAAGTACCGATGACTAAGAGGCAATATTGCCACCTTGTTATTGAAGAAATCTAGTGGCTGGTTTCACCTGTCAAAGGCCATTTTAAACTTCCTGCAGGTGAGGTTTGAGTTGACACCAACAGTCAGAGGTGCACACATGCTTTCTGTGTCCCGTCTGCTGTTTTATGTCAGACTCCTCTCTTCCTTTCTCGTCTCCTTTCCTGCTCTCTCGTCTCTTCCTCTCCTGTTTGTCCTGGCTGTGTCCGTCATTAGGCAGGAATGAAAGGAGGGCATTATGAGGCAGGCCTGGCACCGAGGCTGCAGGACCATTAGAGAGCCCAGAGCCCTGTCCTCTCAGAGCCAACAGCAATTACTCCACACCACTTGTGTTTTAATTACTGTGACATCAGCTCGACACACTGTGCCGTGTTAAAGGTAACAGAGGTCCACGGAGAGGAGGGTGACAGTTAGATAAGCATTGATTTGCTCACCATCACTACCTGTTACTGAGTGATGACTTTACTGACAGTAAACTCAGGCCTGCGTTTCCACGTCCTTTTTCCCTTGTTGCCACCATGTACAGGTATACCATGATTCCCAGCTCTTGAGCCAAGTGTCTTTATTGGCTGGTCCCTGGTGAGGCGAGGCGATTCACCGCTAGACGGGATCTGCTTTCAGCTCTTTATCACAAGTGGGGCCAAGGTGTCCAGGGAGAGGCTGGGGAGCTTTGTGTTGTTAATGGCACAGACAGTGTCCTCAGTGACTGCGAGGAGAGGAGGGAGAGAGCCATTCGCTGCTCTGGAGCCTGGTAATTGCAAAGCCGATTCATCAGCACTACTGTAGCTCAGCTCCTTACAACAGAGACATTTATCTGAGCTGCAGAGAGGAACGACATGACTCATTGGAAAGAGATATCAGGAAATATTGTGGAACCGCATAGTTTAACAGTTAGAACACGCCACTAACTCTGCCAAGGTAAAGGGTTTATGACACTGAATATACAAAATACTAAAGGTCTTGTTATTGATTTGCACCATCTTGCTTGAGGGCCATTTAAAAATCCATTAACACCAGAGGAGCCAAACCACAGTCAAATGGCAGCTGGTCTGAATCTTAGAACTAAAACATCTCAACAGTCAAATGTCTCTCCCTGATTTGTTTATATCCTGACCTTTGTTCAACTAATTGCCAGACCCAAGGATGCCAATCTTGGCTGGCCAGTCCTCCTATGATATAGTCTGGAAACCAGACAAATCTGCAAAGCTCGTGCTTTCGTTTGCTCTTGCGGATACGTCTGGCACCCCATTCCATTCAGACAGAAGCCCACCAGCCTTGGATCTGGACAGGCCACTCACAACCGTATATTTAATACGGGGCGGGCTCTTGACGATGATTGTTAGAGGTCCAAATTTGAAAAGTCATGTCACAGGTTTGACTTCTCTGACTGGTTATAAGTCTATCCAATTACGTGCAGTCAGCAAGTCCATCCAGTGCAATGCCTCAGGCTCCTGAAAGTCCTCAAAGTGTCAAACAAGGCAGCCTTGGTCAAATACGGATGAGGATTCTGTTACTGCTTGGCTGATTTCTCACCTACAGTGTTTTCAGAAACATAATTTAGTGTACCTTTTAGCTGTAATACAAGAAAGATTGCGAACAGGTGGTCGCCATTTTGTGCCCTGCATGGAAACGGACCAAGCACTGCTACGTCACACGTTTCATGGCTTTGATTGTTGTAGGTCACGTTTCATTGCTCTGGTTGGTTGTAGGCCTTCCCAGTGGCATCCAGAGGCATTTGGGCCTGAGTGTGTTGGTAACGGAAACCAAAAATTAACTGAGAGGTTCAAGACTAATTCACATTTGCGAATTTGTCTGGTGACGCAAGGCAATCAATCAAACAATTATTATAACAACCGTTGTTGTTTTTTATAGTCCCCAGATGGGGGATTGTAATGATGTTGGTGTCGCCTTGATGAAACCAAAATCAAACATTTAACTTTACTCAGCAGATTCATGCTCCTCAGAGGACAAAGCCTGTCCATTTTGGACTAAAATTTTAACACAAATATTCATGTACAAGAAGTCAATATATTCAATTTATTAATTAAGACTATATTGCTTAGAACATTTGGTTTTAACTGTGGGATTCTTGCATAGAATTTCCAAGAAGTCACTCAGTCTAGCAACATGGCTGACTGCAACATCTTTTTCTTTAAAATGTTGTGTCCAAAAGCCGAAAGATAGAGCTTTCTTCACAAACTGTTTCCTAAAATTGCTGTTGCACTAGCTGATCATGTAAGCTGAGGGGATACAAGTTGACTCAGTGTTTTGTTTTTGTAACAAAATCAATATTTATTCATATAAAAAAGTCTCAACTCAAACTGCAAATACAAAGCGCCAAACCATAACAAAACTTATCTCAGGGGACTTTTCGTATAGAACAAGTCCAGACCAAACTCTTTATGATATCATTTATCCAACAGTTCCCACTGAGAACAAGCACTAAGGCAACGGTGGCAAGGAAAAACGTCCTTTTAAAGCAAAAGGCAGAAATCTCAAGAAGAACCAGGCTTTATGGTGGGCAGCCATCTGCAGTGACTGGTTTGATTGAGAGACAAATATGGCAAGACATGGTGGTCATAATGTTTTATTTCATACACTTAAAGTATAGGTGAAAGAATCCACTACAACACTCACTCATATGGAAACTGACCTGTGATTTATGGAGAGCGGAAGGGATTGTGATGCTTTAAGGTTTGAACAGAATACTTTAAATAAAATGCAGTGTATGATTTGTGTCGTGAAATCACCTGGACTTTTATTTCATGGCTAACATAACCAGCACTGACAGAGTGCACCTGCACATCCCCACCCGCACACACTACCTCATGTAGGCCAGGAGAGTCTAGACACACACACACATGCCTAATGCACAAACACACAACATACAGACGGATGGAAAAACACACAAAATGCACAAATAAACAACCATGCAAACAAACAAATGGGCGCATACACACACCCACACACATTCATAGACAGTCTGAGTTCTCACAGGGCTCAGGAGGACCTCTGCTCCCCTCGGACAGCCATCTGTAAGCAATCTAAGCTCTTTACCCATCTCCTTTTCTCCCAGGACTCTCCTTCCTTCTCTCTCTCTCTCCCTTCTTCTCTCTCTGCCCCCCTCACCCACTCATCTGATTGATGAGTGAGCCGTTCATCCCTTGTGCAGCACACACTCACTGTCCCATGCAGTTTCAGCACAAATCCAAGCCAACACACAACCTCAGAGACTGCTGAGTTATATCTTGGTTGTAACATAACATCAGCACATGTGATGGTGCGTATGGACTGTTGCATTGTGGGTGGTGTACAGCTGCTTGGCAGTCAATTTTTATTTGGTAACCACTGACTGTTAGAGTTGTTCCAATACAGATACTAGTATCGGAAATGCTTCCTATACAACCTAAAATGCTGGATTGGAAAATGCTGGATTGGGTATTGGCGAGTTTGTGTGTCTATGCACCAATCCAATATCACGGAATTTATTAGCCCTAGAATAGGACGCAAAGTTCAGTGATGTCAGAAAATCTCTGAAAAACACTTCAGACAACATGGTGCTGATAGAAAGAAAAAATAAAAAGGAGTAATTTAAACAAACTTGATGTAAATCAAATATATTTATTGTTTTTACTTATTTACATAACTTTCCTTAAACTTTGCTTCACATTGCATTTTAAAATAATGACAACACACTATAGCAGAAGACACATTACTGCACTCGAGATTTATGTTACTTTTTACAAGGTTTACTTTTGTCACACACCTAGTTACTTTTAATGGAAGTAATATTTTTACCTTGTGAGGTGCCTGTATTCATGAGAGAATCCATCTTGCCAGGCTTAAAGTCATCCCTTTGTGGCCGCACCAAAAGTGATGCGTCCTAGGAGAGACAACTGGCAGCTACGGGTGTGGTTTCAGGTGTGATGACAGTGAGAAGTGTCAATGAAAGCATTGATCTGATTGGCTGAAGTTAGCTTGTGTTGATAGACTTGATAGACAGATGATTCTTTAATCACTTGCCAAGCGATTTTTGAAAGTGCCTGCCCTTTTCCAAACAGTTTCTAAGGACGAACTCCCAGATTGTTGTGTGTAACAAACCATCTGGCGTGTCAGGGTAGTAAGGTTAGGCCTGTTTGTTGGACGATATATTGTCCCAGTAATAATTCAGATATACGACAGTCACTTCAAGACCATTTTATGCCTTTGATATAATGATGATATAATAGCATAAAAATTCAAGTGCACTCAAGTGTGCATTCAAGTGTTTTTTAAAAATTCGTAAGAATATTCAAGAAAGGAAAAATTTTAATAATAATAAATAAATAAATAATAATAAAATAAAACCACACAACCAAAGCAATAAATAAAATGTACCTAAATAAATTGATATTAAGCATTTGGCACAAAATGTTGGTGATATTCTTATGTAAACAAACATGCATGTAAAATAAAATGGCCGACAATTTAGAATTAAAGTTTAAAAATAGAATTTAATTCTGCTTCTTAAGAACACTAAAAATCACAGGACAAGACTGTGTTTACTTTAACTTGTTGAAGAAAGGTGGTCAGTTTTAAAGGAAGAAAAACATTATCAGGTGCAGTGGATGGAAATCCAGAGGGGCGACATGCGGTACAAATAGTAGTTGTTTTTTTTTAAAACTGTATTTGATGTTAAATAGATTTATTTCAAGTGTGTGTATGCGTCTGTCTAAGTGAGCTTCTGCCTGTTGAGCGATGCCATTGCCTTGTCACGCAACTGCCATGTATGAGTGCTATGTGTGCCTGCATGCTGGACACTAAAACAGATGATTGAATATTTGTCTGTTTTTTCTTGTTCCCTCCGGCTCTTGTCTGTCTGCCTGCCCGCCTGCCTTTCCGTTCCCAGTAGGTCGTCTGGTGTGAGAAGAGACGGATCCAGAAGCTGAGACGAGAGCAGAGGGCACAGAGGGAAGGCATCTGTACGCTTGCTGACAGGAAAGAGAAAGATGGAGCAGAAAAATTAAGAAGTTCCTGAGTTTAAAAAAAAAAAATGAACAGAAAAACAAGAAAAGAAAACGAAGCGGCGCCAAAATATTTGCACTTTCTCCTCCCTATGTTTGACATTTTATCTGTTTGTACGTGTTTTTTTTTCTCTTGAAGTGACTGAAAAGGTCTAGTAAGGATGAGAATATATTTGTAAAAAGTTGACTCACCACTGGAAGATGTGTATGTTACCACATTTCCCCTTGTGTTTAGTCTGCTGTTGTGATTCGTTCTGTCCTCAGATAACAGGAACAGGCACTAACACACATTTTGTGGCTATTAAATTAAACTTACATTTCCCCTGTTACATATAGCAACGCACAGGCCAGTGGTAACTCACTACAGAGGAGCTCACAGTGAGTCACATTCTGCCCAAGTGTTGCTCAGTCAAGACAAATTCATAAGGGAGAGCTTATGGCAATGTCGACCAATTTAAACGAATGTGTAATGTTGTATGTGAGCATGCAATATTAAGTGAACGGCATGTATTAGAATTAAACTGTGACCATGAAGTCTAATTTATCAGCACAGAATTAGCTGTATGAATCCCCTTGCACTGTACAGAACTTTTTGGATACATTAACGTTTTGGGTTACGAATCAGATCTTTGTGAACAATGTTCGAGATGTGTACTGTCTGGTTTTTGTTCAGTGTGTACTGTACCAATGTTGGGAAAAGCTTGCTGTAAGTAAGTGATTACCTTATTTGCTTCCCACAGAATTAAAGATGTACCTTTTGTGCAACCCAAAACCAATGCAAGACCATTATGTTGTATGTAGTTTGTAGTTTTCTCCATTATCAGCAGGATATCTGCGTTAGGTGCCTTGAGATTCCCATTGTTTTCCAACTTTTTATATAGTTTGTGCTACAAAAATAAGAAATAATTATCGCTAGAAAAAATTTAAAAGGCAAATAGTAAAAGACTTGAAAAGAGAATTGAAAGATGTGTTGCAGCTATCAGTAATAACAAAGGTAACACAGTATGAGTACTGTTGAAGCGGCGCATTTCCTCCAACACTGGTACAGTACATAGTCTTACTAACACAACCTAACACTGTAGCACCCAGCAGGTAAAACCTTTTTACATGCATGAGGCAGTATGAACATATTAAAGCTGCATTAATTAATTTTTGGCCACTAGAGGGCAGAGGCATTCCAAAACTAGAGACACAACCGCTCAACTATTATTGCTTCATAAAGGTGTTATGTCTACATGTCAGAAATAAATAGTCTCTTTACAAATGTAGTCCAATATTTACTCTCTCTTAGCTCTGTTCTGGTCTCCACAAAACGCCAAACTCCAGTGCTGAAAAAGGAAGCCAAGCGAGTCATTTCCCATGCATCCATAACAACTGTATGGTGGCTGAATTTTTATATAACTCAGCTGTTTAAAATTCTATTATATCTTAAAGTTATGCGTAACTAAGGCCGTGTCCACTACATACAGCAGCAGCTTCATTTGGCCACCTTAGCTCCACCTCTTTGCCCATTTTTGGATTAGGAGTCAGGCATTGCCAAGATGTTGACAGCCAGAGCCACCGCACTGAGCTTCACAATGGCTCTTCTGAAACCCATGGGTGACGTAATTGAGACTTTGGCCATGTTTTATACAGTCCATGAGCTCCGCCAACTGTTAAACGCTTCACTACGCTCACCAGCCAGTTGCTAATATTGTCTGTCTGGTGTTTGGTGCTGGACAGGAAGCACGTGGTTGATTTATTTGCTGAAAATAGCTCGATGACAGCGCTGAGACCAAACGATATAGTAAATGTGCCATAAAAACAAAGTTAATGTCAAAAAAGAGCTACAGAGTTGGATGATGGTGAGGGTTTCTCTGTACTAGAGACTGCTTAATGATGATATATAAAAAAAATATTAATTAATGCAGCTTTAAGCTCAAACCACAGTGAAGTCCGTTGGTTTACACACATCTGTCAGACTGTTCTGTGTAATTTTATGTTGAGTTACAAGTCATTGTGGCTAGTTTTATTACGTAATGTTAGTATTATTCATTCATTCTCAGCTAAAGAGTCTGGTATTTCCAGTATGTCAATGGTGAATTCCACATGTTTTTGAATATTTCTCAAAGTATTTGGTTCTTCTGGGTTCATCAGGTTCCACTGGCTACCTTTAATTATAATACCATCAACAAATCTCTGACAAAGACCCCCTGGTGGGGATTTTTTTTTTTTTTTTCCAAAACGGACTACAGTCCAGAAACTGAGTTTTAAATATTTTTTAATATTACCAGGAAAAAGAGGTGGCACAGATGATTAAACCCAACCAGTAAATGAAGTAAGATGTTTACATGGCTCAGTGTCCCGTTAACATCAGCTCATTTCAGCTGTCATATTCACGTTTATCCCAGTTATTGTAAACAACATGTGGCATTTACAAATGCCAGTTCCTAAAATAAATATTTGAGTCTCCCCAGTAATATCAGAGTACATTTTGTGTATGTAAACACATTTATTGTCTGTCCTCCAACAGTTGATGTCAGTCCTGCTCTGTGAAACACTCACCACCACACATACTTGGAGCTTTGCCACCTTATGTAAGACAATGCAGTGAGTCTTTTAAAATACTCTCCGGGGTGTCCGATTAATAGGAAAACGACCGAGCAGGGAGGAAAAACATGAGAAAAAGACATGTTGGAATGTAAAAAATAAAAATTTCCTCGTCACATTTGGAAACCATTGAGTTTGAAAATTGGAGAATCATGAGTTTGTTGTTGTGGTCTGAATGCTTGTGTATTTTTTTTTTTTTTAATTCTTTTTGAGTTGTGTATTTCTTAGCATATTCCCAAGAGTCACTGCAGTGGCTCATGAACGTGAGACAAAAAAGGCTCCTGTTGTAAATATGTACAATAACCATTATGTGTTTGTTTGTTTTACTAAATTTCATTGTGGGTCATGTGGGTGTTCACTTACTTCACTGTCATTCTGGCTAATTGTAAAATATATATATATACATTTCACTGTGTTTACATCATGTCAAACATTAGGCTATTACAGTAGCTAATTCACAACATTGAAATGCTTAGACCAGACTGGATATTATCAGCTCTGAGCACTGTTTATTGTATCTGTGGTCGGGTTATTTGACTATTTCAGCTTGTGTTTACGATTCCTGCCATCATCGCTACACTCGGTCAAGAATGTATACAATATCTGGTGCTTAATCCGCTACAATCACAAGTCCAGTCAGGTCTAATTTGAACTGGACAGTTATGCCAAGACTGAGTAAAGAAACTTCTCTTTCTTAGACGGCTGTGCAGACTCTCCTGAGTGCCTGCCTCAGTCCAGGTTTGAACACTGGGCTTGTGTGTCTGCTGAAGTGCTTCCAGACGCTGCAGAGCTGCAGATCACATAAGAGATCTAAAACAACCTAACAGGCTAGTAATCACTGCTAATCACGATGGGGGATGTATATAGTGCAGGGGAGCTTACAGATGACTGTCAGTCTGACAGGGAGAAGCCCGGATTGTCTTGCTGCTCGCTGGCCACTTTTCCACTGCAAAGCCCCAACAGGCATCTCAAAATGTTTTGACAATATTTCTTATTCATAGTCGAAGAAATCAGATCTGTTGGAAAACAAAACTCTGAGACGTGTTGTCTTTGGGTGAAATTGGTCGATGTAAATTATGTGGCTTGAGGTGCAGCTGTTTGGCTAAGCAATGAAAATGCTTCTCCACTTTAGTATAGGCCTTATTTCCTGAGCTATCTGAACCAGTGTCACAATAGACAAGTACAAGATGAAACAATAGAAAGGACCAAAAAGAAAAAGTGCTGTTTTAGAGGCAAACAACTGATAAAACGTTAGAGTTTATGAAGTGCATCTTGGCACGCAGCAGTAGTACACCTGGGTTGTATCGCTTTTCTGGGTAGTGTGTTTTTTCCCACCTAAACTGTAACATAAATTTAAAGTGGCCATAATGAGAAAAAGGTCTGTAGATGCCCTCCATTCAGAACAACTGAAAAACAAAACCACCCATTATTTCTTACTTAACACCTCGTTCCTCTAGTGACTGAGGTGTGAGACCCTACAGAGTTGATTTTGGCTACCAGAGCAGTAAAATCTCAGATAAAGCTGCCATAAAGAATAAAAGTGCACACACTACCATGCATTATTTTTCAATTATTTTCCTCTTTTGACTTAAGTTGGCATTACTACAAATACAAAAGTATTTTTAAAAGGTCCTTAGAAACAATGTCCAGATGGATTTTTCTTTTACAGAACTACAATGTTTCTCTTCTCTTCCTACTTAGTTGCACTTATACATGCGCTACAATCCTGCCAGAAAACAACAACAAACGCAACGATAATTTAGAATTGATCCTGATACTGTTTAGCATCACATCTATTCAAACTCTGCTCTGTTTGGAAGTTCTCTTGTGCAATGGAAAAGCATTTAGAGCTGCAACAGAGGACAAGCGCTCTCAGGTGGTAGAAGGAGTTTAATACTGACCCCTATTGGTGAAGATGGTTCACTGCAGTCTGCAAGTTCACACACTGAACTGTGTTAGCCTGGTATGCACATGGAGTTTACACACACACACACTACAGAATATCAAACAAGCAGATTGGATTTCATGAACTGACAATAAATAAATAAATATTTTTAAAGAAGGATGATCTGTTGCAACTTTCCTCTTCTTTTACTGGGGACTCATGTGTCAGTACTTAAGTGCAATTTGTGTAAAGTCTGTATAGAATGAAAAATGACACGAGAAATTGGCAGATACTTTTATTGCAGGGCTGAAACTAATTATTATATTCATTCTCAAATAATCTGTCAATAATTTTCTCGATTAATCAATTAGTTCTTCGCTCCATTACCAAAAAAGTTGATGATTAATTTAATAGTTGACAACTAATTGATTAATGGACTAACTGTTGCAGCTCTAATTATTTGAACATTACGAATGACTAAAGATGGACTCTCTGCTTGCTATAAATAATAATTAGTTGATTGTGAAACTGGACTACAAAGATGCACTCTGTTTGGCCTGTTGATTTGTGTGTGGTGGTGTGAGATCCTCTGATTTAGTGATGAGACTTCAAAGGTGCGGATGTTGTCAGTGCATGATGGGAGGCGGAGGGCTTCGGGGGTGAGATCGCCGGTGATGGGGGTGGTTTTGGAAATGGGGGAGGCACGGAGGGGAAGGGAGGGGAGGGTTGTATCACAGATGAAATTGGAGCCAAGAGGCAGCTGCAGTACATCTGTCTTGTACTGACACATGTGGCATTTGACTTCCAGTGTGAAGTTCAAAAGAGTTTTATAATGACGCAGCTGCTTAGGGATGTATGTGCATGTGTGTGTGTGTGTGTGTGTGTGTGTTTTAGAGAGAACGTGTGTGTGTTTTTTCCTTTGTTGAAGGTGGGGTGGAGGGTAGGCGAGTTGCCAAAGGGGTTTCATAGGTGAGGACTGGAATTTGGGGTTTTGAAAGTGACGTGTGGGCAGTACAGGTGCTGCGTGCTGTTTTACAGTGTATATGCAGGAATCCTGAAGTTAATTTTAATCCCCTTTAAGACCCTGGTAACACTTTCTAATAACTATCATTAATAAATAGATAGTCAATTAAACTTTCATTAAGAGTTATTTTACTGTTAAACTTTCTAAAAATGTTTAAATGTTTTAAAAACCATTTATTAAGCAATTCTTAAAGGACAACTTCGGTATTTTTCAACCTGGGCCCTATTTCCCCATGTGTATGTGTGTGTATGATTGATGGCTGCATCTCGTTTTAAAATTGCTGCGGTATTGAGATACGCGAATGCAGCCGGCAGCTGCAAAACGAGTTATAACGGTAGTTATCGGGGCAAAATGGTAAAAGTAAAAGTTTGTACATTAAACGTGCTTTTTTTCACCACAGACCGGCTCACATGACATCACCAGTGTAATCTCTGTCAACAACATGCAAAGCGTCTCTCTTACCGTTCACTCTGTGACGACATCTCACAGGATCATAATTGCTCCTTGAAGACCGTCTTAGTTGCAGCGAGTACGACAGCTGTTTTCTTGAGGTGTGTTTCAGGATTGGATGTCTTCTCTTCTTGGGCTGGCAGTAGTCATCTTGAGAAAATTGTGCACTGCAGTGTCTGTACAGGAGCGTTAGCATCCAGTTGTAGCACAATTAGCCACAACTTCAGCATGTTGCTGTGCGACAAAGTCAGCCTGTAAAAGCTGTACGGGGTGTTGCACCACATCCTGTTCTTGCACTTCGATGACGCAAAAACACGAACCATTGTTTTCAATAGTTGC
>JAJHUR010092494.1:0-37265 GCA_027495735.1 Lutjanus campechanus
GAACTTTACAGCTGAAATAAACATATTTATAGCCCGTGTCAAAAAACGATTTTTGTCTCTATCGCTAATATCCCCCACCATGTTCACTGAACCAGACTTGAATTTTCATATAAGTCATTCGTTGATTTTATATTAAGGCTTAAAGTTCTGTATAATTAGGGGCGTGGTTTCGTGATTGACAGGCGTAGTGCCCTATGGTAGTGCCACTCACTCTCTCCCATAGACTATACCGTCTATGCTCGCCCTCCACCACCCACCCTGCTCCACCGTCTCAACCAATCATATTCACATCCGGTTTCAAAACTGTCAGAAATGGCGCTGGCCAAATCTGAAACTCGAGGCTTCAAAACGGGTGTTCAGAAACCAATGGGTGACGTCACGAAGGCTCCGTCCACTTCTATATACAGTCTATGGTTCCACCTCAACAACTGCTCCCTATACTCTCCTCAGTGAGGGTTGGACTAGCCGCTTCCTGAAACAACACACACCTGCACGATCCCTGCAGTTACTCCTAATGTAGTTTGGATATTGTTGAACTACTTCTTGAAAGTTTAATTTGATATTATATTATATTATTATAACATTTTTGAGAGCACTTAAGTTGTAGTTTAACCTCTTTGAGAAGTTGCTAGAAGTTAGGTTAACTATAGTTTTGAAGTAGTTTCCCCAACACTGACGAGGGACAATGACCAACATTTCACTCAGTTTCCGTTTCACCTCCATATGAAGTGAGATAACTTTGATTTTGCTTTGTTTTCCAGCCTGTCTGACCATCTGATTGGTCAGACTTCACTATAATGATGTGTTACAGATCTCAGCGATTACTTTGGCCAAAACAATGTTATCATAATTGATCAAAATGTTGGACGAAAGTACAAAAATAACGGCTGAACTGTAATAAACCGGAATAATCATTAAATAAATATCTATAATGCCTGGTCCCTTCCAGGCCTCTTCTTGCACAGTACCGTTAAATTTACTGTTGGCCATCCACTAACTGTTTTATTTCTCTATTATACAACATACCAGGAATTTAATATGATGTTATACCCGTTGGTTCCAGATATAATAATAATAATTACTATAATAAAGGTGAATTAATCTACGGCCTAACAAAGGCAGTGAGTTGTATGAGGCTGAAATAGCTGGCAAGGTCATTTCTATGTGGATCCAAGGGTGGTGCAGTGGGATGTCAGCCACACTGGTCCACTGCAGTGTAATTTGATAAATACATGGCAATAAGACAAGCATTAAAACTGGGCTCATAATTGATTATGTGAAGGCATAAGAATGATTTATGCTCTATTGTGCAGCCTAGTCATTTCCAATGTCTGTACTATGTTTACTCATTAGTTTTATGTCACTGTAAAAGGAAAAGTAAGAAGAAGTGAGGCTGTGCAGCTCGAGCAGATAGTGAAACCGCTGTACCACTTTACTGTACATTTAAATGGTCTGAATCTGGTCCTTATTTCCCCAAACATGGCTTGGAGTTTAGTGTAATTAGCCATACCCTCCACACTACCACTCCAGAGCATGTTTGCAATTAGCAGTCACATGCAATCTGGTATTATTACTTCACTCACATCTGTAAGGGTTCATTTACAGATCTAAGTCTTAATGCAAGCTGGCAGCTAAACAGAGTGGAAAGGCACAGCAACGGGGATTTCATTCCAAACAATATATCTGAGAGAGAGGCAGGGTAACATCCAGCAATCATTACTGAGAGAGAAAGGGAGACCGGGGTGGGGTCGCACTGTCATGATGTCATGCAATAATATAGGCCAATCCCTGATATGAATAAGTCAATATCATGACAGCACATGGACACTTTTCAGCTGCAGGAAAAAACATGACTTTGTTGCTTATGAAACAGTATTTGTTCCTGTAATTATCAAGATCTATTGTTATGAATAATATCAGAAACACTAAAAACTAGGCCTGTTATTGTCATTTAGTTGAAACATATAGCATTATGTACTGCAGGGGGCTGATCATTAAAGGGGCAGTTCATTAAAAAAAAAACCAAAATACATATTTTTCCCCTGGCCTGCGGTGATAGTTATCCATCTACATTCTTTTGGTGTGAGCTGCAGAGATTTGCAGATATCAGCAGTAGAGATATGTCTGCCTCCTCTTCAGTATAATGTGACTAAATGGCACTCAGCTTGTGGTGCTCAAAGCACAAAAATATATACACTTGAAAAATTCAAAACCAGTGTCATCAAATCATGACCCGGTTACTCAAAATAATCTACAGATCTTGTTGTGAGCAGTTTCATGTAGGAACTACTTTCTTTCTGCAGCGTAATCTACCGGAACTACTTTCTTTTCAACTAGAAAATGCATCAAATGTATTTTTTGGTGGTTTGAGCACCACAAGTAGAGTGCCATTTAGTCCCATTATATTGGAGAGAAGGCAGACATCTCTATGGCTGATATCTCCAAAACTCTGCAACTCACTCCAAAATATTAGCACTACAAGCCAGAGGGAGAAATATGTATTTTTGATTTTGAAGTGAACTGTCCCTTTAAGGGATTGTCTGCCCTGGATTTATGCTAATATGAGGGGCAAAGTAAATGGTCAGCAAATTAAATCTTGTTTGTGAGAAGAAATAAATCTGCAGTGGCTGAAAGAAACAAGTAAATTTACTCGATTACTGTACTCAAGTACAATTTTTAGGTAGTTGTACTCAATGTAAATATACTTACTTTACTGATCTACTCCACTACATTTCAGAGGTAAATATAGTATTTTTTACTTTAGTACATTTATTTAACTAGTATATATAGTTACTTTGATTTTACATACAAAACATATGTTCACCTTACTAAATATGATGCATTTTTATAGATTAAAGGCTCACACACACTCACATGTGCTTTCAGTTATGTTGTTGTTTAGACCTGCTCAGGCTGAAGCTCTGCTGGGATGTATGTGTGGTAGATGAGCCCCTGAATCATTATTAGTATGAATTATTATGTTATGTGGATAAGATACAAAAATATATACTTTAAGAATATTTATATATTCACACAATATTCAGTATACTACTATTTTGCTGGTAATAGGTTCATATTACATTTGAAATACTAATTTCAAATGCAGGATTTTTACTGTAACAGAATATTCCTGACTGTAGTGTTGTTACTTTTTGTTAAGTTTCACCACTGTTCAGCAGATTAAGATTTTTAGAAAATAATGACCATAAAATGATGCATTGTTGTACGGTACAAAAAAATAGGCAACAATATATAAAATACTTTCAGCCAAAGCAGTTATAACACTAAAATGCAGATTACAAGTGAATGCACCAGTAATAATAGTCAAATAAAATAATATAGTATAATGTACGTCTAAGAGGCGATATTTTACTGCATAAGGGGTAATTATACTTTTGAGACTTAAAGGACATTTTGCTTGTAATGCTCTTGAACTTTTACTGAAGTGAAATTTTGAATCCAAAACTTTAATGAGGTGAGGTCATGTGACTTTGACTTGAGTACAGGATATTTTGACACTTATTTTTCGAAAGCACTGAAACTCAGTGACCAAGGCAACTTTCTGCAGTCAGCTCTGTGTTTTGGTGACCTCAGCATGCACAAAGCTGCAACAGTTGTCAACTATTAAGTTAATCACCATCTGTTACTGATTAATTGTCAGTTTTAATCATTGAGTTTTATTTTGTTTGTTTGTTTTATGTCAAAATTCTGATTTAAGATTTGGTTTTGACCAGAAAAAAGGACATTTGATATTTTTCAACATTTTCTGACATTTTATGAACCAAACTACTAATCAATTAATCAAGAAAATAATTGACAGCTAAATAAAAAATAATGGATAGTTGCAGCCCTACTATATTAACAAAAATCTGCTGTGTATGATGGTAATGAACAGAAATATGTTGTCTCTAAGGAGTTGACGATTTCAAATTCAGCTTGTCATCTTGTTACGTATCACGTTACGTAATTCTGCTATTAATAATTAATAATAATATTGCATGAAGTTTTGGAAAAATGAATATAGTATATAATATAGTTTGAAGTAACCTAAATTCCTTTGCTCTCACGAGACTCACACAGTTAAGATTCCTTTGATAAAATTATTTGTCTTCAGCAGGATGACACAGTTCATTAAAATCCTGCTTTAAATTTATCGGGATTCCTCGACTATAACGTCCGTCATGTTTTCAGGGAAAACGTCTTCAAATCTTAATAAAATTGCTTTTTATGCGGAGTTGAACAATGTGGACGAACAATTCTGAAAAGTCACGTTGTTTATGTAGCAGCTGTCTGTAGAAAAGTTATAGAACAGAAAGCAGAGTGGGTGAACGCACCGCCAGCAGCAGCCGGTCCCTCTCCATCAGGTCGGCCAGTTTGTGCAGCAGTCTCCCGCGACTGGAGCCGTCCATCCTCCGCCACGGAGAGCCTCTCTGCCGGGCCGCCTTCGCTGCCTCCACCGCCTTGTCCACATCCTCCTACACCGAGAAATGAAGCAGAACAAAGTGAGACGATGTCAGGACACACACTGCTCACGTATAGCCACAACATGACTGACTCATTTAAGTTAAAATTTAAGCGGAAAAACTACAACTCGTGTCCTCAGAATGACCTTTTCATGGTTAGTTTTACATTAGCAACATTTGTAACAGTGGCAATGACAGTACATTTATAATACACATATCTCGGCTCCAACTTCACCTGTATTTATCAAAAACTGTGCCGTGGCGTGCAGTAAACAGCATAAAGTCCTATTGTTAAAGCTATTTTGTGGATATAAAACGCTATTTTGTAATTAACATATAGACCGAATTTAGCAAAAAGTCCTTATTTATTAAATTAAATTGTATGTCACGCTGTATAACATAGATATTGCTACTGACACACATAAAAACCTTAAATTTGCAGATTTTTTTAATGAAGTTTGGCAAAACGTCCTTAGCTACAGTACTTGATTATGTCCTATCTCATCTTTTATTTCATAGCTATTCCTGCTGACACACAAAAACCCCTTAAATGAACTGATTTTTGAATTAACTTTGGCAAAAAGTCCTTATCTATTTGACTAACTTGTATGCCATTCTGTACTGCACATATTTCTACTGAAGCACACAAAAACCTCAAATTAACAGATTTTTAAATGAGGTTTGGCAAAAAGCCCCTCTGTTTGATTTGGTTGTATGTCATTCTGTAGTTCATACATATTACTACTCTCACACACAAAAAAAACTTAAATTGACAGATTTTTAAATCAAGTTTGGCAAACCAGTCCTTATCTATTTGATTAAGTTGTATGTCAATCTTAACTTCACAGATATTCCTACTGAAACGTACAAAAACCTTAAATGAACAGATTTTTAAATAAAGTTTGGCAAAAAGTTTTAGGAGAAAGGAATTACAGCAAATGCAGTTAAAGCAAAGCAGCAAATCATTTCATTTAAAGTCTTAGTTATTCAGTGGTATAGTATGTAGACATATACTAAGTTCAATTATTTATTATTAATAATACTGGAACATAAATTAAAGGCATGCAGAGCTGCAGTTGATTGATCTTACTTTGTCTGCTTCTTCCACATCACAGATTTTGACACCTGTCGCTGGGTTGAAAGTTGGAAAAGTCCTTCCTCTGCTGGATGTGAGCCATTCATTGTTGATAAAAATCTGTTGAAAGTGTTTGTAATAGATTAGGTTTGTTCAAAACACAATGAGAGTGAATGCTTTGACTGTCTCGACGCTTAAAATCCCCACCGTACCTGAAGCAGCAGCTGAACTTGGTTTCTATGCAGAGTCCCCTCACTTACCTTAGTGTGTCTGACCTCCTGGACTTTAACAGGCTGAGGCAAAGGCAGGGCTGGGATCTCTGGGGCCACTCCATTCTCTGTCGTTCCGTTCTGTGCCATTCTAGGTCAGCAGTACAGTCCCGGGCCAGTCTGTCTGCTCCGTCTACTCAATACTGTCAGCCCATCCACTGGCTTTTTATAAGAATGTGGAGTTCCTCCCTCCTCACAAAACAGTTGAGGAGAGCCGAACTCCGCCCCTGTAAAAACAGTCAAGGGCCCTTGTGTGAGGGGATTCTTGTTCTGGCTGCACCTTGAAACATCCTGCAACATGGATTGTATTTAATGTTATATGTTGTCCATGTGGCACGTACAGGTTTATCTGCTCTTAGTTTTGCTGTGTATATTATTACCAGTCATGATGATGGTGAATAAAGGCATTTTTATTTTCACTCTAACTGCTGGGATGACTGTGAGCGTGCATCCACCAGCTGTGTGTGTCGGTGTATGTGTGTGTGAGACCTCTCACATAGCAAAGAGAGAGTCAAGAGTGAAATTTCACAACTGAGTTATTTGGCTGTGTCTTTGAGTCCAGCCAATGAAAGTAATGAGACTGAATTCATTCTGCTGCACAATATTTACATCGCAACACAGCAGCTTTGATCTGCACCCGTCGGCCTATTTGGGCCGACCGCAGGCTGTTCGTCAACCGTGCAAAGGTGTTATGAGTTGTGATGTTCCTCGCAAAGTTGGTTTTTGCACCTGGGCCTGGTGAAGTTGAATGGAGTTGAACACATGCAAACAAATGCTTTTGTTCTTGGGGACAAAGCTGCTTGCTTGCTCCGGACTTGCACTCATACACAGTCTGCTATTGTTTCCCCTTCATCGCTTCTTGTCACTCTTTATGTCAAAGTTTAATTAGGACAACGAGCTTTCGCAGGCTCATTTCTCACTTCAGCAACTTTCTAACACTTCATAATGAGAGAGAGGGGACTCAAAGGGATTGACCGAGAGGAGGGAGAGACTCGGGGAGGGAAAAAAGAGGGAGAGAGGAGAAGATGTGTGCATGTGTGTGTGTGTGTGTGTGTGTTTTGTGTGTGTGTGTGTGGAGGAGGGAGAAGGGGGGGGGCAGGAAAGGAAAGGCCTTGGCAGGTTAAGTCAGGGGAAATAATATGAAATGCAAAGCATGGGCCCAGACCAATGCAAATAAGCAGGAACCTGCTCTGGAGGGGATGAGTTGATTGTGACAGTTTGAGGGATTAACTGCAAGTGAGAAATCAACACTGCCACCATATATATTCTTTACATGGGGCCAGTGAACAGGAGGGTTTAGTAGAGAATCAAAAAGGGGCACCGTAGTTTTTTATCAAATGTTACACAAACAGGAGGAAGTTGTGCTTTTGTTAAGGACTATTTCCAGCAGCGGATTAATACACATTTAGAGCTCCAGTGAGTCTTTCAGGCAGCAGGAGAGTGTTCGTGTGAGACTAAGTCAAAATACCCTGCAGTGCGTGCGTTAATAGTAATAAAGGAACACAGTTCAACTGTGTGGCTCGCTCATGTTAATAGTTTGGATGACAATGCAGCTCTGTGGCATAAAGGAAAAAGATATCACATGATTTGGATACATAGACTGTAAAAAAAATGTTGCAACTTGATGTACAATTAATGGAATATTTTTTATAGTAGTTTTAGAAAGAGGACATATTTGTCCTCTAAGGACCTCAATGTGAGTTGTTGTTTTTTTTTAAAATCTGACATTGCACAAAAAATAATCGTGTTTAAAAACTGATGTTGTTGATAATCACTGACATGTCCCAGACTGTGATAACCACCATATAATCACAAACTGGCTTTAAAGTGGTTATGAATGAACATTTGGTAGATATGATCAGAACTGTTGGTTAAAAGAATTAACTAACTGAAAGTGGAAAATAATATTAGTTTATAATATTTTTAAGGACCCCAGTGCAAGCTTTTTAAAGTGATGCACAAGGTTTAAGAAAAGTAAAGAAACCAGCTGAAAAGTGTTTTTGAGTTTACTGAACTAAGGGCTAATTTGTTTTCTCTTCTTCTTCTTCTTCTTCTCTTCTTAGGTTTGTCAAACTTAACATTAATATTCAGAGTTACTTGTGAGCTTTAACTTATGTTAAGATAACTTAAATGATTAAATGATTTGACTATGTATCAGTCTTCCAGATCATCAAATGCAATAATTCAATAATAATGTTAAGCCTGACAAACTCAGGGTAGCAATTTGAGTGAACTAAAGTACATGCGTAAATCTGAATAGTAATGTTAAGTTTGACAAACCTAAGATAGCACTTTGAGAGAACTTTTGAACTTAAATTGAGACAACAAAGTAGCATTTAGTTCAGTAAATTCAAAAAGGCTTTGCAGCTGGTTGCTTTACTTTTTTAAATTTTCACAGCTTTTTTTTTTCTTTTACAGTGTGTGTATCCAAAGCATGATATATCTTCTTCCTGTGTGCCATAGACCTCCATTGTTGTCCCAACTATAAACATCAGCAAGCCACACTGCTGCATTGGGTTACGTTTCCTTTATTACTATGAAGTAAGTGATATTTTAAGTTTGTCCAAATTAAAATTGCTATCACTGCCAACTCACTAACACTATCAACTCATGTACCTACGTTAAGATTACTTAAATTAAATTATTACATTTGATGACGTATGTTTCAAGTTTTCAAGATCATCAAATGTAGTGATTTAATAGTAATGTTAAGCTTGACAAACTTAAGATAGCACTTTAAGTGAATTAAAGGACCTGTGTAAATCTGAATAATAATGTTAAGTTAGACAAACTTGAGAGAGCACTTTGAGTGAACTTCTTCTATAAGTAAAATTCTTTATTTGTTTTTGTGTATTTGAATTATGCATGTACTTACGTTCAGTAGATCAGAGTAGTAATGTCAAGTTTCACAAACATAAGATGGAACTTTGAGTGAACTTCTTCACCAAAGTTGAGACAACAGAGTTTTCTGAGTTTTCTCAACTTTTCTTCCTTTCTTTTTTTCTTTTTTTTTACAGTGCACAGTACTTGTTAGTAGGATACATGTATTATTTGGTTGGATTGGGTTGCATGCACTGTAAACCCCACATCATCCATGACACAAAATTTTAGCTCCAGGACGGTTAAAATGACATCAAAACCTAATGTTCACTTGACACAAACACTCATCACTTGTGAGATTGACATATTTTTTATGTTTGGTCAACAAGTTTTGATTTTTGAGTTCATTTTACTACTGCTACTTTTACTACTTTAAGATTTATTAAACTGATATAGCCTCAATGGTTCAAGAGCAATTAACAACACATACATTGTGCTTTTAGCATATATTTTGATTGTTGAATAAATTTTTTAAAAAGTTCAAAAATATGTATTTTTTTATACTATTTTCCTGTTGTTGCTGTTTTTTTGTGTTTTTTTGGACCAACTTTCTTGTACACAAAACTTAGTAAAAGTGAGCCAAAGCAATATGTATTTTTAAGAGTGCAGGCAGAGCATTTTAGCAGACTTCCCAGCATGCACTGAGTTAAAACTCTAATGAGACCCTTCTTTTCTTAGTCTATGGTTTGAAGTAAACATATATGATGGAAACTTGCTGTGTGTCTCTAATACACTTTAACATGAGTCATGGCTGTTTGTTTTCAAAATAATGAAAACATTACAAACCATGATGAAAGTATTAGTATTAAATTCAGTTCATACCCTGTTATACTTAAAATTTAATCAATTCACTGGGAGCAGTTTTCCATATTTGTCTTTGTGCCAATGCAGGAACAAAGGGGCTCCAACAGGAGCAGCTGCAGCTGTAAATTCTTGTGGGAAATGAAGAATTGATTCTTCAAACTGGGAAAATGTCAAAGAAAATCAATTTGAACATGTTTTCAAGTTACATTTTTAAGTTGAAAGCTGTTTCCAATAAAATATAGAATATGTGACGACTTGCATTTTAAATAGGATAGCACCATCTACATGTACATGTATATATAAAATATATGGCTATTATGAGATGTTTTGATTTGTTTTAATTTTTTTAATTTCTAAACTTGCTCTGTGCCAAACTAACAATACCTACTTATAACCTAGGTGTAAAAATGTGCTACTACAATCATTTTTGTTTTAAAATGGATTTGAATGAAAATGTTGTCCCTTTGAAGTTGTGTCCCAGATTTTCATCAGCTCCGTCATATTTTGACAAAAACATGATTTAACCAGGCATAAAAAGGGTCAGCTATACCCTAAGGACCCCTGTCTCACTTCCTGGTTTTAAAAAAAAAGGCAGGAATACTGCTCAAGCACTTTCTATTCTTTGACTAATTCATTAAATAATATTTCTATCAGATGTGTCTCAACCATAACATGTCGACTCTGTAGCCCCTCTAAATCAAAGCTAAATAAGAATTATGGTTTAAAAATGTGCATAAGAGAACTCTGAGCAACTTTTAAAAAATAAAATGGCTGCTCACTACGACTATGCTGTGAAAATAAAAATGTAATGCCAACTCCATAAGTGATATAGGGTTGTTGTTTTTTTTTAAAATAAAATGTAGTCAGCTCTATCAGATGGAAAATCTGACAGAGTTGATGTCTACATTTAATTTTTTAAAAACTATATATATCATTAGGAGGTTGGCCCATTACAAGATTTAACAGCCAAGAGTTTGATCTTTTAAATATATTCTTTTTTTAATGTTACATCCATATAATAAGATCTATTTGTAAGATCTTTGAGGAAATTAAGAAATGACCACTGCATACTGCTAATAACAGTAAAAGTTATTGTTTCATGTCGTTTTAGATTATGATCATTTTGTTTAAGAATGCATGATTTAAAATAAATCATAAAATTGCTCAGTCCTGTGATGCTCAGATTAAAGAGTCAAAAGCTTTTCTGAGTTATCCAACAAGGTTGGAAATGGGTGTGCGATCCCTCCGTGATGCTGAATTTCCACTCGATCCTGCAGCTGAGTGAGAGCGAGGCGAGCACCCTGTCGTGGGAAAGTGGAGCCAGGTGACCTCTTCTTCCAGGCTTGGCTGCTCAGGCTAATTGGCGCTGCACACCTTCTAATGAAGGTCAAGTCTCCTCCCATCAGCAGGCTTCAGGGCCAATTAGAATCACTACCCAGATAGCTAATTGCAGCATTATGTCTTTTGTTGGGACCTTTTTATTTGTTCAATAGCGTTTCACAGGAAAGACACAGGGTCACTTATCATTCCTTTCAGCTACAAGTCTCCATTTAGGGGAATGTAATGAAGCTATAGAAAAAAATAAATAAGTGAAAACTGAAGTGATCTCTGTGCGCTGTAGCATCAAACAGATACAGAACATCAAAGCAAATAATAACAGCAATATACATCATAAAAATCCATGATGTGAAAAATAGATTGAGTGGGAGTGCATGAGTGAAAATATATGAAATAAAAGATATGAAATGCAAGTATGACATTTTGTAATTAGAAGTCCATTTATTATTTGGCGATACTTGATGGAGTGCAAAGTATAAGTGAATGAATGGATGAATAAATAAATAAATAAATAAGTACTAATAATACAATAAAATATATCATAATATATGATTATATTTCTTGTAAAATATAATGACATGTAATAAAAACTCAGATATCACATATTCTGTAAAGGAGACGATTAAAGTCATAAAAAAATCATCTTAGACATCTGAGAATGAAGTCAGAATTCTAAGATTAAAATCAGAATTATGAACTAAATCAGAATTATGAAATTAATGTCAGAATTCTGAGAATAAAGTTCTGAATTATGTCAGAATTCTCAATTTAATCTCATAATACTTTGATTTAAGTCAGAATTCTAGGGTTGTAGTTTGATGTGGTGCTCTACTGTCATATTGTAGCTCACTTATATATGCACACAGTATAATTATAATATTTCATAACAATATGATACACTCTGGTACAACCCCAAGACAACGTAGAGACTCAGAATAGAACTGAGTAGAATTAGTAGTAGTATCCAAAAAATAAGAAATATTGGAATGAATGTGATCATGTTATAAATTTGAGGGACTTATTTGAGCTATTCCATTAATTTGGGGCACAAATATTTCATTCTGAGGAAACAAATTGATTGAGTCAGGGGTGAAAATGAATATAATGTGGAAACAAGACAAGCAGCTCTGAAATAAAATCATTTTAGGGTTCAGGTGAATTTATTTGATTCAGTTTAAGTTTTAAAAACTTTAACTACTTGGTTAAGGTCTGGGAAAGACTGTCTCCATGGTTAAAATAAACCCAGCAGTGAACAGGACCTGGTCTCAGTCCTGACTTATTTCAGAATCTCTTGGACCTGGTCTGGAATCAGGTGGACTTGACCTTAAAGGGACAGTAATAAAGGCCTTTACATGTATTCACTGAGCTGAGTGAACTTTTTTCTTTTACATAGTTAAGGTGAGTTAAGATACTTAAAAATCCTTTATTATCCTGCTTAATTATCTTTTATGTTGTGATTTATTATGCTGAAAGACTACATGGAAGAACATTACAAACACATTAAAACCTATCAGAAAATAACAAAAATATGGTATTACATTTGAAGTTTGAAAATTGCCATCTTATGGCTTAAATTTTTACTTTTTATACATAAATTCTCTCTGAGAGATGGAAATTTCTCAGTGACTCTGTGGTTAAATGTCTTTATTTAGGTTTATATAAAGTAGCTACTTTAAGATGTGTTGCCCATTTTTCTGCACAAAACAGCACTATTGAAGAGTTTGTAAAAGACAAGACATCACACATTCAGCTTCTATCATCTCCAGTGGAGGAATGTAACTAAGTAGATGTACTCAAGTACTGTAATTAACTAGAATTTCGAATTGCATCCAATTTATGCTTCTTTATAGTTCTACTCAACTTCTTACTCCACTACATTTGCCTGACAGGTACAGTTATTAGTTACTGACAGGAAGCATTTTACTGCACCTTGATTACATTTACTTTTTATACTGGTAACTGCTGATAGCATTTACATACTTTTACTCAAGTAAGGGTTTGAATGCAGGACTTTTACTTGTAGTGGAGTATTTTCACAGTGTGGTATTAGTGCTTTTACAGAAGTAAAGGATGTGAATACTTTATCCATCACAGCTGAAGATCACCTGCTCCCAGTGTGAGGCTGAGTTACACTGTCACTGTGTTCTCCACAGAGTTTATCATCTTCATCTGATTGTTGTTGGTTTATCATGTCGGCCTGATCAGGTCCAGCTTCTATAACTCTCAGCTTCTCTTCTAATGTTCTTGTCTATGAATTTTATGTCTCAATTCTAGCAAGCTGACTCACTAAACTCCTCCAAATATCAACACTTCTCACTCTGTTGTATTAATTGTCAGGTGTAGATTGTGCTGCTTGCTCTCTGCTGCCACCCAGAGGTTGACAGTGTGTAAATGCTGAGGGTGCAGGTAACGTGCACCCCACCACGCTCCTTCTCTTGTATTGAGGGGATCAAACTGCACATGCACAACTTATAACGAGAGTCAATGGGCCAGAAAATGCAGCCGAATCCGGAAACACATAACCTATCTGTAACTTTAGACAACGTAGAACATTTTTAACAGCACATTTTATTGTAGATTATACATTTTACTCACTAACTACACAATATTATCCTCACTCATTTAAGGAAAGGTATAGTATATATTTACACAGTAATAAAGTCTTCTTCACTTAAGTTGTAGGACTGGGGAGAAGTGGGGTGGCACCCTAGTGCCCTCTATTGACCAGCTGCCACTGACCAGTAGTACTACTAGAAAGAAAGTAGTTCCTTCATGAAACTGCTCACAACAAAGTCGGTGCATTATCTTGAATAACTGGGTCATGATTTCTGGAAAGAGACGCTGGTTTTAAATTTTTCAAATGTATTTTGGCAGACATCTCTACAGCCAAAAGCTCCAAAACCCTGCAACTCACACCAAAAAATACTAGATGGATAAACAGCACCACAGGCCAGGGGGAAAATATGTATTTTTGATTTTGAACTTTCCCTTTAAGGGAATTATCTGCCCTGTGTTTATACTGAAATATCAACGGCAAAGAAAATATTCAGCAAATTAAATCTTGTTTGTGTGAAGAAATAAATCAGCAGTGGTGGAAACAACTAAAGTACATTTACTCGAATACTGCACTTAGGTACAATTTTGAGATACTTGTACTTAAGTATACCTACTTTATAAATCTACTCCACTATATGAGGGAAATAATGACCTTTTTACTTCACTGCATTCATTTAACTAATATAGTTCCTTGATTTTACATTAAAAAATATATAATCAACTCATTAAATATGATGCCAAAACCACCAATATGTATTATTTGATTTTTGGGTGAACTGTCCCTTTAAATATGATCACTAAAATGATCTATAAATATCATTCTGATCTCGCGCTGCTTTCATTATAAACTTAAAGCACTTTCCCATGCCTGTCTATTACTTGTCTGGACTGAGTAACTGCAGTTGGACACACACACACACACACACACACACACACACACACACACACACACACACACACACACACAGACACACATCGTAAAAGAGAGAGAGGGGAGGGGAGAAGGAGAGAACAATTCAGATTGAAAAAGATGGACAGATAGAGAAAAGAGGGAGAGAGAGAAGGAGAGAGGGAGGGAGGGAGAGTCTGAACCAGTGAGATAACTCTGTCCAGGTGTTCAGAGCCAAACAAAGGCTCTTTTCAGGCCCTGATGAGAACGCACTGCTCCTCCACTTGTTGCAAAATATACAGGAGAGAAAAAAAAGAGCACAACTCAGGCAGAAGCTTATATTCTGTTACTGTACCCAAACATGGAGCAGAGGAAGGCCTGCCCAATTACATGAGCCTCACTGCTGCCAGTAAACAAGAGTATTAGCTGGGAGAGAAAAGAGCTGGGGTCACAACTGTGAACGCTGACAATACGTGAATTGTGTTACGCTGCAGTTGCAGTAAATATCATTTGTTTGAAAGTTCTCCAGGGTCAAGGTTTATAAGATAATAAGCAGAAATCAGCCCAGCAGGGAGGTTGGGTAATTGTATGTATGGCTGCAGAACAGTTATCCTATATACAACTAATTTACAACAGCAACAAACAGTGCTGACTGGTAGCCTATAGCTTTTCTATCAGCATAATGAGGACAAGTTATTTAATGTATCTGGCAAGTTGAAAAATATATTTTATCACCCAGTCTTGAGACTTGTGACAAATCATCTACCAAAAACACAATATTAAAAATGATTAATACCAATACTCTAATTTCAATGTTGGTGAAAATATATTCTTTACAGATTTATATACGGTATATGAAATATTTGTCATTTTTGAAATGTCTTGGTTTGCATTAATTTCTTTTTATTTCTAAACTCGTTCTGTGCTAGAAAGCAAAATCTGAAACTAACAATACCAACTGGTAACAATGTGCTATTATAATCACCTTTGTTTTAAAATATATTTTTCATGAAAATGTTGGCCCTTTAAAGTTGTGTCCCAGATTTCCACCAACTCAGATTTTTACAAAAACATGATTTAATCAGGCATATAAAGGGTTAGCTATAACCTGAGGACCCCTGTCTCACTTCCTGGTGTAAAAAAAGGCAATCCTGCTCAAGCACTGGTAAACTTTAAATAATATTGTTATCAGATGTGTCTCAACCATTACATGTCAACTCTGTAGCCCTCCTACTGTAAATTAAAGCTAAATAAGAATTATGGTTTAAAAATTTGTATTTTGATTAACATTAAGAGACTCTGAGACACTTTAAACAATAAAATAGCTGTCCATCATGACTATGCTGTGATATGAAAAAAATAACATTTTATCAACCCTGTAAGACATCTACATTTGATTTTTTTTTTAAATGTAATCATTAGGAGGTTGGCCCGTTACAAGGGTTAATAACCATGAGTTTGATCATTTAAAATATATTTTCCAGCATAATTGAAGAGTAAAAATCAAAACCCCTCAAAATATGTCCCACTTCTTAAGAATGAGTATTATTTGTTTTCAAAATATCTGATTTTAGAACACAATATCTATGTATTGTGCCTAAAGCATTATTCAACTTTATGGTTGTTTAGACACTCACAGCTCTCAGTTTATGTCGGGGACAGATCACAGTCTTTGTTTAATACACACACGTCTGCAGTGACTTGAATTACATGACACACAGTAGTATGATTGTAAATATTTAATCAACACCACAATCTTTTCATACTCATGCAGCCAAAACTTTCCACAGATGGGACTCAAAATACAAACCCTGGACTCAGGTGTTAAAGGCATAGTTAGCGATATAATCCGATGCACTTTTAGTCAAAATCACCGTATTTCTCCTCACTATCCACAAGCTGTCACTTCTGAGAGCATGCTGGGAAAAAAACATGGTTTCAATACACAGCCTGGGCTCTGAATTTCAGCAGGTAAATCTGTGGCTCGGACCGAGCCACCAATACATGGGTCCACCCCCTCACGCCCGGGGGGCCGGTTCATACTCGTGCACAGGTCAGACACAGGGGGGAGGGGGAGTAGTAGGTCGCGTAGCGTGCGCAGTTGGAGTAAGGGAGAGACACGGTATATCAGGTGCAGATATTTTGCATTCGCCATGGCTGAAAAACAGCCCAAGAGAAAACGGTCAGAGGAGCATAAATTAAAAACAAAAAACAAAAAACGGAATAAAACGGATTAAAAACGGACGCAGAGGTCACCGTCTTTCTGCTGGACAGGTGAGCAACATTATCTTTGCGGTGCTTCACATAACAGTAACAGCTGTCGGGCATTCAACATATCGTCTAATTTGCCAAAATGTACTGTTGTGATGTTATCTGTTTATAATAGCAGTCGAGTTGTGGGTACAGTTGTCTGACGGGTCAGCTAACCTTAGCTTTGCAGCTTAGCAGTGTGCTAACTCACAACTTAGCTATTTCGGCTGCTTTACTGCTGCTTTAGTTTCTACGGCCGGATGAGCAGACCCCCAGAGGAATATACAGAGATACAGAGAGATCTCTCATACTTGGTTGGGTGGTTTGCAAGTAAGACAAAAATGTTCAACACACAGGGCAAAATTAAACAATATGAAAATTACATATCATGATTATAATGACCAGAATTATCATGGCTATTGTGTTATTGTTAAAATGTGCTGAAAATATTAAGAAAAAGTATTGATACACACACTGAAATCACTTCACCAAGTTTTATATTGAAAACCTCCCAGCGGTTTGAAAAGGCACGAAACAAACTGTCAGCGCTGCTGCAACTGCATCTGAGAAACTGTTGCTGAAGTTGGTTGATGCTGGACAGAATTTATTGTCAGGTTTTCAAGACACGTGATCATGATAAATAAAATCTGAAACGGTCAGTGGTGGACAGAGGATCAGAAATATCATGATAGATTTTGGATAGCCTGTTTTTTTAAAGGCTGCATTACAGTGAAGTGATGTCATTTGTCTGTTGTTTGTCTTTACCTGCTTAGTCATTGTATGCACGTTACTGATGATTATTTATTAAAAATCTCATTGTGTTAATTAGGGGTGTTAATGATTAATCCTTAATCACTGTTAAAAATTTAACCAATTTAAAATGTTTTAATCAATAATTAATCAGTAGCCTAGAAACAGCAGTAATTGTGCCAAAATTGACTGTTTTGCCTGCCCAAGGTATTATTTATATGAATAAGGAAACTTAAACTTTACTTAAAATGTGAAGAAAAAAAAGAGAAAATTAGAAAATACATGTGTTATGTATGATATTTATTATTAATGATTAATTCATTGTTAAGGTTAATGTTAAGGAAAATGCACAAACTTGCAACCCTTGTGTTAATATTTTGTCAAAGCACCAGTAGTCATACCTACAATATTGTTGCAATATCCATATCATTATATCATCATATTTGGTCAAAAATATCATGATATGTGATTTTGTTGATATCTCTCAATATTAATACAACAAACTTAATGTATCACTTTGGCCACTTTCACCCTTTGGAGTACACAACATGTTGTCAGTCAGGACTTATGTATATGATTGATATCAACTGATATGAAACTTCACTATCGTGATAGGTTTTTCAGCTACATTGCCCAGGCCTAATCAATTAATGATTAATGATTAATGATTAAGCGTTAACATCTTTACTCCAAATCTGTGCTGCTGCAGTGTTTAGTTTTTGGTCCACATGTCATGTTTTCATGGGACTGTTTGTGATCAGATCACCTTATTGCCCACAAATGCAGATGAGAGTACTCATGTTTTTAAAAGTAACTATATAGTTTACATGGTGTAATGCATTCTTACCACAAGTACCCAAAAAACGACTCAATCACAGTAATCTTAGTATTTGTAATTAGTTACTTCCACCCCTGGAAATTGTAAAACTACATGTGGTATCATTTCATCCCTACTTGTAGAATAAGACAGGATGTTACCCTGGGATGTAAAGGCAAACACTTAGCACACACCCCCACCTCCGCCAGAAAGTTAAGCATGTAGACAGAAAGCGTGACATTATGATTAAAATTATATGAAAATAGTTACAAAGGTTAGTTTTGAATTGATAATTTGATAATTGACCAAAAGTGGTTTTTGGTCCCCAAACTCTCATGCTGCGATGGACGACTGTGGTCGTTGTCTCGGCTTTCTTTTTGGCACTATATTTACCCGGGGTTTCATCAGAAGCGCTGTCCTCGGCATCATCATCATCCATTCAGCACAGAGAGCTCTGTGGGCTCAGCTTGCAGAGGGATACGTGTCTGCCTGGCGGCCCTCTGTCATCCCTCCCTGCCTGAGCTTACAGAAGTGAGATGGCAGTCTTTTGATGTCAGGAAGAGATTCTTACTCCTGGCTGTTTCTCACCAATTCACATCAGTCCGGCCTCTCAGCCAGTCTGTTAGGAGGAGTGAGACGGCGCTTTGTGTCTCCAGATCAGAGCAATTTGCAAGTTCATTCACCAACAGTGTTAAACAAAAGGAGCTTAGATATAGAGTCTGTCATCGCTCTTTCTAATGGGCAGTAGATCAACTTTCCTTCCTGATGGCATCTCAGTGATTTAACTGCACAATTGGGGAAGAAAGTCAGACATGCTTTTCTAGCAAACGGCTGTTTGAAGTGAAGGGTCTATTTTATTGTGATACTGACAACCAGGGATGTTTTCTGTGGACAGATATCTCATTTTTATAATAAAACAGCACAGCAACAGGAAAGAAACCACCATCATTATGCTTTGACAGTCATTGTTACATACAACATTATAACACCTACCTCTTGGAAACCAGACTTTTGGATGTTTCAGTTTGATCAGAACCAAAATTACACATGCAAAACCTGCTCCAGACCATGGTCCAGACCACACAGCCAAACTTTGGTCTGACTGAAAGCAGTGGTGTCTGTTCTGGTCCAATTGCAGGAAGTTCTGGAAGGCTGTAGAACTGGAAGAAGGAAAGAAATCCAACAAAACAAAATGAGCCATGGCAGCACGTGGGAAGAGGAGGAGACCAAATGTTTAATTGGCATTTGCTCTGTTGACTTAATAGGCTAAATAGCCAGTTTGAAAAAAATCTGACACTTTCAATTATTTTCCAAGAGAATGAAAGAGTTACCTTGCGAGGCAGCTGGATTCGTGAGATCACGAGAAAATCCATCTTGCCAGGCTCCAAGCAATATATTTGTGTGCGCACCAGAGGTGGTGTGAGTCAATCAGCCTACTCGGAGGGACCACTGGCAGCTATGGGCATGGTTTCAGGCGCGCCAACAACGAGAAGCGTCCATGAAAATGACTCGTCTCAAACAAACAATGGCGGCTCCTGAAGATGTTAGCGTAGATGCTGTGATAGCATCAGGACTGGAGCAAAGAACAGCACTGAAGGCTTTTATTGATGGCAAAGGTTTGGCTCTTCTTCCGGCCAGCTTCGGTTAGGTGAGTTGATCTGATTGGTTGAAGTTAGCCCATGTTAGACATACACATAGTTCATCCAATCACCTGCCAGAGGTTTCTCAAAAGTGCCTGTCCTTTTCTGAACAGTTTCTATGGATGCCTTCCCACATGGTTCTGTGAAACAAACTATCTGGCATGTCAAGAGAGGATGCAGTGACGGTGTCCCAGCAAACTAGTGTTGGGGGATAACTTCTTTTTGGCGCAACACTGGGACATTGGGAGGTGAGCCCTGGTGCTAAAATGTCTAAATCACAGCAAAAGAAAAACTTGTAGCTTGTTTGCGTTCATACTGTTAGTGACCCAGGTGCTAATTAGCTATTTTCAGTGTATGGGATGCTATCTCAGAGGTTGCCAGATGGCACGATGGCAACTACTTGGTTCTCCACTTCCTGCTCATTTTTCTGGTCTTTTGTTGTAGAGCCTCAGTGCCACGTTTAGCCAGCTGACCCGTTGTGGCAATGTTCTCCAAAGTAATCTCTTCTCCTAATGAAGATTGGTATGTGGCTACATAAGGTGGTCAACTACTGGCTGTATCACATGTTGCTGAAATATGCTGATGAGGGACGAGTTCTGATCGGAACAGATTCATTCTTAATTGTTTTGTATGATTGATTTAGGAGAACCTGACACACAAGTTTCCTTGTATTTTGTATTTTCTTTCAGGTACAAAGACAATTACATATAATTCTAAATAATATAATTATTACTGATATAATTCTATTCTATTCTGGTAATTATGATAATTACAAGTCTCATACAGATACCTGAGGTGAAAAGCTTTTGCTATGAGCCCACTCTAAGAAAAAAAGGAAGAAAAATTTAAGATAAGAGTACGAAAATATTCTTGCATGAGACCCGTTGTGTTCTGCTGTTCAAAATTAGACAAACAAGAAGTGATACCTTGGCAAGTTTATATATGACAAGGTATGTTTCCTCCTGAAATATAACTATATAGTACAAAACTTTCTGACTCTGACACTGAATTAACTTCCCTAAATTATAGCCAGAGTATATCAAACCAGACACACGCACACACACGACACAAAATGATGGTTAACATCATGGTTACTTTTAAATGCAAACTTAAAGAAGTCATATCTTTGTCCCATGTACACCGTCTACCTTTCTGCCCAGTGTGTGGCGGCGATGTGGGCTGCTGAGATGAAAGGCAGTCTGGTAGATAGTGTGTCAGCGTGCAGACACAGCCAACATCTCTGCTCTGGACTCAAGAATGTAGCAGCTTTGTGAGTGGATGCAAAAGCTTCACTCTAATGTGCAGGATTGAATGACAGAACAATGTTTACATCTCCCTTTTGGCCTGGAGGTGGTGGTGATGGTGGGTGGGGGTCGGGGGGGTTATACTGGGGAAGTAAGACGGACTGTTAGTCTCCATTCACGCTGCAGAACATGATGCTCATCCCTTTCATCTTATATCAAAATTTTGGCTGGATTTTATCAGCTGGAGGACATTCATCTGTCTCACAGTTTCTCTTCATGGTAACAAGTGACAGCACTGTCGACATGTTGATGGCAGATTAACAGCGACAAAAATTCATGATGTAGGTTCTGGTTCAGGCTCCTGCACCGGGTCAGCAGACATCCGCCGGGAAAAAAGGTATGTCAGAGATAAAACACACATCCGTATTTTAAATTAAATAAATTATTTATTCCTAAATTCTACCAAACTGACTCCACATAAACACATACAAATATGTTGTCCCTATGCTCTCCGCCTGCCAGCTCAGGTTTTTTTGGCCGTCGAGCTGGTTTTGGTCTGGTTTTGATGTGCCATTGGGCTGGTTTTGTGACACAGACCTCGCAACCCTGCTAATCTGACTGATGTTGGCTAAGTGCTAGCCAGTACATCAGAATGGTGACATAAAGGCAAAAAATGTTTTGGAGAAATTAGGTGCAATCAGAGACTGTGAAAGCAATGTTTTGCGATGCTTTGCTGCATCTAAAAAGTGCCCAAAATGATTAGCTTTTGATAGCTGCAAGATACATCGACACCGATGAAACACATCGACAACCGCAGGGGCACAGGTGCTGCAACTGACACATACTTTTCCAAGACCACAACTCAGTGACAGGTGAGTGACTGTGTATGTGTGCTTAATTTAAAGGTTGGGTCATGGGACTTGGGTTGGGTCCGGATTTGACTTGGAGATAATTGTGGTGGGTTCCAATACACAGAGCTTTGCTGATATGAACGGATGTGGGTTTGCAAAACTGGACTCATTCTGGTTGTCTGGCAATTGCACCTTAAAGCTACTACAAGTAACTTAAATATATATGATTTTTTGGGCCCCTGTTGACAATACTTCAACAATACTTCAAAAATAACACTGTCTAAATCAAATCTCCTGCTTCTGTATAACTGGCTAATACTCTGCATCTTTGCCTGAGAAAGTGAAAACTTGTTCTTTTATCTGGTTTCACAGAGAATCCAATCCAGTGGGAGCCATTAAGAATAACTATAGGCTACAGAAATAGCCAGTCTACTCGTGGATGGTCTTGTTTGCTTATGTGCATCATATAGAGGCATCAGTAATAAACTGAGGCTGTTTCATAACCAGTTAAAAACTCCCTGAAGCTTTAAAATTGTACATTATACATATCCATAAAGTAGAATCTTGTTGGTTAATTTGTTGTACAGGCACCAGTAATCACATAACCATCAGACAAACAGTAGACAATACATACAATATAAAGAAAATCAATACAGTATACAATCAGATTGTGTTATTTAAAAGACCAGTGGCAGCAGGACTTCAGTCTGTCTGGGCCTGAATCTTGGCAGATTGTATCTGCGGCCAGATGGAAACAACTTGAACTCTTTGGACAGACTTTACTGGACCTTCTTCAAAGACCCGTCCTTGTACAGACGAGGAAGTTAAATCAAGTTCATGTCTGCAGTTTTGCTGCACACTGTGACAATACCCTGCTGTCTGTTTCTGTTGTTGAGGCTGAGTGACTTGTACCAGAATGTAAGGACTGATTCAACAAAGATTTTTGAAGCATTTTTGAAGCTTACAGTAAAAGTACATGCATTGATGAGCTTTTCTCCACACAGCATCCACATGAAAGTCAGCTTATCATCAATTACCATGCCAAGATATTTGTACAGCTGCACCGATTCACACAGCCTGATCAATGATCACCACAGGAGAGACGACTGTAGGATTCTTTCTGAAATCTATTATCATCTCTTTGGTTTTGAACACCAGATTTGTCCAAGGACGACTTGCACCAGTCTGTCAATTCTGGGACAGGGACATGATCATGAATCATCACTGCTGAGAAGAGACACAATGGCAGAATCGTCTTTGAACTTAATGACATGATGCCTCACATATTGTCTTTGTACAAGACAAAAAGAGGCAAAAGGATGCACCCCTTGGGTGATCCAGTGGAGGAAAAAACATGTGAATAAGACGGCATTAACTTTCACAAGTTGCCACCTTTCAGTTAAGAAATCTACCAGCCAATATATCATGCAAGATGTGGATACTCTTTAACCTTCTTGCTGAAATGTGAGGCTGGATCCAATTAAAAGCTCAAGAAAAATCAGTGAAAACATGTCTCACGTGACAAAGTGGGTAAGTCTGAAACTCCTCTAGCTTTGCCACATTCATATTTAATAGGATGCCTGATGCAGCGTCAACACCCGTCTCACCAATTAGCAAATTGGAGCAATTCAAAATTAGCTCATCCTTCACAATCTTCTCAAATGATTTCATGATTTAAAAAAAAAAAGCACCAGTATTCATGAAGTGATTATGGAGCTTTACCTTTTTTCAGAATCTTTCCAAAGACAAGGAACCCTACGGAGATGGAGTGACCACATGAAAATAAAACAGAACATATATGACAACAGGTCACATATGTCATTACGGCACATTTAACGTGTCGCCTCAGGCTTAGAGTAAGTGGAGCTGACAGTAAAAACATTTTGATGTATAGCAGATATGCAACATACATTTCTACCAACATAAGATGATGATGAAGGAAAAAGAGTGAAGGACTCAAAACGTGCACCTATTTAGCTGGTTTTTTGTGTGCAGAAAGTTGCAAGCACGACCTCAAATCCAGTGTGGACAGATGTGTGACCAATAAAATTTGCAGTTCTGGTGAGAGGTCCCCAGTGTTGCACATACTGTCAGTCTCAGCATGTGGACATGGTGGTCATTAGGCAAGTTACTCAGGAAGTGTAACAAATTACTTTTTACTTATTACTCCTTTAAAAAGCAGTGTTTTTACTTTGCTTATTACTTTTTATCAAACGTAATAAGTTCCATTACTCCTTATATTACTATATTACTTTTGCACCTTGTTGTGCTCCACAGTTGAACAGCTGATCCAGTGAACTGTTGCTGCTGTTGTTATCTGTCCAGATGTCGGCTGTGGTGGAAACAAAGTCGATCTCGCTGAGTGTGACCTTCAGTTTAGATTACATACAGACTCTCTCTGGAGGAGCCAAACAATCTCAAAATCATGACAATACTTCCACCTGTGGAAAGTCTGCCTCTCTCTCTCTCACCCTCCTTTATTTAGCTTTTTGGCTGCAGCTGACGTGACCTGAACTGACCTGCCACATGCTCACAGCATAAGATTGCCTGCCTAGGTCAAAAAGTAAGCAAGTTACCAATTACCTGTTCAAAATGTGGTCAGTAATGTAATCCAGGTATGACAATAATAAAATAATGATGTAACTTTACATTACTTTTAGATTACCTCAGTATAAAATATTGTGAAATTGTTTAGCCTAATATAGAGGCTTTTTTTTAAAAATCACTGATTTATCGGTTGATTATTTTCCTCAAATAATCGATCAGTTGTTTGGTTCATGAAATGACAGAAAATGGTGAAAAATATTGATCAAAGCTTGAGATGATGTCCTCAAATGTCTTGTCTCAAAAACATTCTATTTACTATCAGAGAGGAGTAAAGAAACCAGAAAATATTCACATTTAAGAAGCTGAAATCAGAGAGTTTGGATTTTTTCTTAATCAAAAAAAGGCCGATTAATCAATTAATTAATCCTGTCACAGTCTTGTCACTTGAAAAATAGGTCCAAGTCTTTCCTGTAAAGATGATCCTCATTACTGATTAATTTGTGGACCATTTTCTCCATTAATCAATTAGCTACTCAAAGATATTCAGTTTACTGTCATAGAGGACTTAAAAAAAAAACAAAAAAACCCCCCAGAAAATATTCACATTTAAGAAGCTGAAATCAGAGAATTTTGACTTTTTTTCTTAAAAAAAAGATGATTTATCAGTGATCAAAACAGATGCAGATGAATTTAATAGTCGATTAATAATAGATTGATTGTTGCAGTGTTCAGTGTTGGTTGTTAGGTTTATTAGTTTGTCCAGTTGTCCTTGTTGTGTGCAATTTATCAATTGATTTCATAAGCAAAAAATTGTCACGTTTCCTCCCGGCTGTGTTGTGTGCACTGTGCATGGTAGTATATCGTTCTTCATTTTAAAATTAAATACTAATAATAATGTATTCAGTTACCTTTTTTGTACCCAGATAATGTAATCCTGTTACAAGTAATCTGCTACTCCCCAAGCCTATCAGTAATATATTACTGAGTAATATATTACTGCCCAGCACTGATGGCGGTGGCCTCAGTAATGACCAATCACATCAGGTCACTTCGTGCCCTGTTTAAAAACTGCAAACTGGCATCAAAGTGTCAGGGCCAGCTTTTATAGTCTCTCTCTCTCTCTCTCTCTCTCTCTCTCTCTCTCTCTCTCTCTCTCTCTCTCTCTCTCTCTCTCTCTCACACACACACACACAGGAACAGCCACACCTGGGGCTGTGTTTCTCTGCAGAGAAATGCAATGCTTTAATGGCAGTGCCACAGAGGACATATCACCTGTTCTCCTGTTGCAGAGAAGTTCTCAGAGGCTACTTGTACACAGTACGCAGCTCCAGTGAAACTGTTTTTGGATACATGTCGAATCAATACGCTCTATTGTGTGGAAACCCCGTGCAGCTCTGTGAGAGACTCCCACAGCTCCTGGGATATCTGGCCTGCTCTCCTCTGCTGTTCAGGGAAGCATGAGTGGATCCTGGATTAGTGCACACAGTGAGTTCTGTCTGGACACACAGTCATCCCTCTCTACCTGTTCCTCTCTCTTTGTCTGAAATGGATCAGCAAAGCTTTAAAAGCTATGTTTTGGAGCCGTCATGACAATCTATCCGACCAAAAATATCCAGTCAGTCCACCAGTGTCAAGAATACAAGTGCTTCTTTCATTTTGAACACTTTTAGAACAGCTCCCTCGTAGACGGTGCATGAATAATGACATGATGGTGTCTGGACGCCACAAAGAGAAATCAGGGAATGTGAAGTATGTCACAGTTGTGTGCACACTAATTCACAAAATGGGAATTAGTGTGGAACCTCTCAGTTCATTTTCAATTTCCCAGTGTCCTTTTCGATGTGCACAGACCAAAATGCCTCTGGATGCAATTGGATAGAACTACAGCCAATCAGAGCAACGGAACATGACCTACAACCAATCAGAGGAATGAAATGTGACCTGCAACCAATCAGAGGAACAAAAGACGGGTAACACTTCACTTCATAAGTGTCCATTTCTTAACATTAGTAATTCAGTAATAAGCATTAACTAACAGTTAATGAATTGTTAACTAATATGTCTAGTAATCATTTACTTATGCCCCCTTGTTCATGTTAACTATAGCACTAATTCATGCATTATTTAATAATTTATAAAGATGCTGTCAACAGTATTTTATACCATAATAAGCATTAACTAAGAGTTAATTAATGCTATAATAAGCATTAAGTAACTGATTATGTAAACAGAGAGATTGTTGAAGTAACTGTGAATGAACAGTTACATACATCTTAGATTTATGGCTTTCAAGATTCACTTTTTTTGTCTGTGCTTTGTTTGGAACCAACAACTCTCAGACTGACATTTCAAGATGTGCAAGGTTCGTTATTGATCTTTCGCATGACTATGAAAAGGTTACATCTGACTTATTAAACAGAAAATACATAGAGGAACAGCAGAGATAAATTAGTCAGATGAACTTTCCATCTGTGTTGTGTTTGATGTAGGAAATGTTCTGCTGGGGAGGGGAGATAAATATCTGTGAGCGCTAATTACCTGGTAACTGCAGCTGCAAATGCAGCTCAATGACAGCAAATCTTTCCGTTTACTTTAGACAAACGCAAGAAAAAAAAAAAAAACTTTACCACATACTAATGTGATGAACAGAAAAGTCTTGTGTTGGAACACCTCCATCCTCCAATCTAGACCTGCCATCCGCAATTGGAAAGTCCCTGCTTACAAAGTGGAAAGAATACGACGTACATCATCATTCAACATTTGTTTACTGATGGCTCCCTTAAATCTTACTTAGATTAAGAAACAAAATTTGGAATTGCTAAACAGGAATTTTATAAATACTTACAAATTTGCAACTTAATTCCTACTTTCAAAAGATAAGGACGACCATCTCCGGGGTTGTCAAGGATGGAGGAGATACTGGAGAGCTCCACATCACTGAAGAGGAAAATTTCCTTTATCTACAGTGTACAGGTCTGTTCAAACATCATAGCTCCTCCTTGACCTCACTGAATGGCAGAAAGATTTGGGCTGTGATTTTAGTGATGATCAGTGGGATTGTATGTATCAGAATGTCTTCACTTCATTGTCTTGTAACAAAAGAATTGAGCAGAATTATACATTTATGCACAGTATGTATTTTACCCTACCCATGTACAGTGTCTTCTGGGAATGCAATAGAACCTAAACATTTTTTATAAAAAGGTACATGATCTGGCTGATACAGTCTTAAGGGTTCCACCTGACATTTCACCAGTGCGGTACCTCTTCGGTAGAGAACTGGACAGGACACGAGACTCCATGTCTGCAAAGAGAGTCGACATAATATCATAAACAGTATAGCAAAGATGTGCACTTTGCTCAACTGAAACCAGCAAAGACCCCCAACATTTAAGCTGTTCAAACAAATATTGAAACATACACTACAACTGGAACAACACGCTTACACTTAAAAAATAAAGGGGGGAAATCTTCCTGAGAACATGGGAACCTCTTATGGCTCTCTATTTCATTTTTGCTTTTATTTAGCCTTGCTTGTTTGTTTTGTTTTGGGTTTTCTCTCCATTTGTCATTATTACTATCATTTTATCTCATCTTTACCATCTGTGCACTTGTTCGGAGGTGTTTGCAAAATGTTGACAATAAATAAATATATAATTGAAAAAAAAAAAGAATTGAAAATTATAACTAAGAAGACACTTTTCTCAGTAGGGAATGCTGTAATGTAAGTTACTTTTTCATGGCAGAAATCTTGTAATGAAACAAGTTACTTTTAAATGTAACGTCCCCTAACACTGGTGCCTACAGCATATTAGTTTGAAGCGCGATGACTCGGACCAAACTGCCGTATTTGACGAGTAGAAAGTGAGAACATGTTGGCTGCCAGCTGGTTGTCAGGTCAGAAAACACTCATATATGTGGTGTTTTGGAAAGCAATAAGAAATATCTTTTATTGTTTGGATATAAAAACAGTTCCAGTTTGTCTATATAGTGCATCATCATCAAAAAGTAAAAACTTATAACATGCATAAAAACAAGCTTTGACAAAGATGGGAATTATTATGTGACTCTGCTTCTGCTTCTCGGTGTTTCTGATCAGTCCACAGCTGATGCAGTCTCCCTTCACACTGGTCACTACATGTCACACGTGAAATATGTTCTGGTAAATCAGCTGATGAAATGGAACACTGTGGCGCATTAACACAATGCCTTTCACTGATGTAATCATTTTGGACAAAAAAAAAACAAGACTGTTCTCCCAAAATGGCAACTACAGAACCGATCTAATGACTGTAGTGCTGCAATAAGAGCAATTAGGATTTACTTAAAGAGAGGAGAAAAGAAAGGATCAAGAGCTCTTCATGTGAACAAAGATGAGAATGAGAGAGGACAGAAAAGTTTCTAATTTTTAACTACAGTCACATGTGAGGCAGTGGCGCTCCAGATGAACTGTAAATAGCTGGTGAGTAAGCCCATTTGAAACAGGAAGCCCAGTCAGATTTGAGCATCTGCATATTTCCCTTTAAAAGCAGCCTGTTGTTCAGGGTTTTTTTTTTCCTACTGTGGCAGGACAGAGGCAGAGTTTAAATGGGCTCTACTGGAACAGAAATGTTAAGCGACTTCCACTCTGTCGTCAAAGTGTCTATTTTCACGTATATGAGGCATTCAGCTCTGGTTTTGGCCCCCATTCAGAAGGCTCTTGTGGTCTATTTATAAGCTGGTTTGTACGATAGAAATGCATCAGTGCCTCCTTGACAGAAAATATTCTGTACTTTTATAGTGAATGCAGTGTACTAGCGGAGATTGCATTCAGGACAGGGTTAGGCAACAGAACAAAACAAGGGACCTGCATGCTAATGTGCTGATTCAATTTCATGTAAAGTAGCCTATATCAGAAGACCACCTTATGGGAGCTAGAGGCGAAAATGACATAAAAGTTGTAACAAGATGTAACAAGACAAAAACTACGTAAACGACATAAGAAGGGAAAAAATTACGTAAAAAGTTGTAACAAGACAAAACCTACATAAAAGACGTAACAAGGTGAAAATGACGTAAAAGTTATGAGAGGACGTAGTAAAACAAAAAGATTTGATAAAAGCATTGAATACGGAACTAAAACTAATCAAATCTAAACTAAATCTAAAAACTGTGAACAGAAGTGAAAATAACGGTAAGAATAAAGCTAGAATCACACTTGCTGTAAATCTGGCTGGTGTAAACAAGGAGCCAGTTGTTTCATGCGGGGAAAACTGAAAAATTGCTGACTCAGAGTGTGAAAGAGAAAAAAACACAGAGGTGGATGTGTGGGTAGAAGATTTTCATAATTGCTTAGTGTCAGAGTGTGTGACCTTTCTGTTACACTCTGCCATTCATTCATATCACTGCAGGTGAAGAAATCAATCAGCCCACAGACCGACTGTCTGTAACCTTGTCATGTGTAACAACAGATGTATGTGAATGTGTCATTTTTGTTCATGTGAAGTAACGTTTAGACAACATGTTTGGGTATAAATAGAAATCATAAATATATCCCTCATTCTTGAGAATTTGGACAAATCATGTCCTACCAAACAATAAACCTCAAGAAAATATTGATACCAACAGTCTAATTTCAATGTTTTTGGTAAATGTTTTGGATGAAATGTTTTGGTCTGCTTTAATCTTTTCAAATCAAACAGTTAAAATAATTTTAAAAGCTTTGAAAATCGAAAACTAACAATACCTACTCATAACATAAGTTTAAAACTGTGCAGTTATAATCATCTTCGTTTTTGTTTTGTTTTTTTAATGAAAATGTTGGCCATCTTAAGTTTCATGCCAGATGTCTGTCAACTCAGTCAGACTTTTACAAAAAACATGATTCAATCAGGCATCAGAAAGGTTTAGCTATACCCTGAGGACCCCTGTCTCTCTTCCTGGTTTAAAAAGGCAGGGATACTGCTCAAGCACTTGAAATAATATCACTATCAGATGTGTCTCAACCATAACATGTCAACTCTGTAGCCCTAAATCAAAGCTAAATTAAAGAAAATAAAAAAATAAAAAAATAAAATGGCTACTCACTAAGATTATGCTGTGAACATAGGATATTTTATCATCAACTCTGTCAGACATCTACTTTAAATGTAGAATTAAATCAAGCAAAGACTTTGGCCTTTTAAAATATATTTTCCAGCATAATTGAAGAGTAAAAATCAAAACCACTCAAAATAACGTTTTGTCCCAACTCTCAAGAATGAGTGACACACAAACAAAGATGTAAACAAGTAGTGACAGTAAGTAAGAGCATTATATGAGTGAAGTGACATCTTCATCAATGAGGTGCAAGTGAACTGTCATAGTAATGATCTTGCGAACTTTATATTTCAGCAGTCTTATGGCCTGTGGAATGAAGCAGGACCTGATGCTGCAGGACTGTTGAAATGTCTGAGGCGTCCATCCTTTTCCACCTGATTCAGAACTGGTTGCCAAGTGGTGTAGAAATTTATAGCATGACGAATGTTTTCTAATCTAATCTAAATCTTTTCTAAGCAGAACCTTCTTTCCATTTAAACAACATTAGTCTTCTCACCAGGAAAGACTAACATGATTCTGCTGTATTGGTTGAGACAGAGATCCGGCAAGAAGTTCTGTGACTATTCCTAATATGTCAGAAAAAATGTAATATAGATTGCTAAAAATCTGTTAATTTTAGGTAGAGCCAAAACGTAATACAGTGGCCGGTGTTATACAACAGCATCACAGTTAGTCTTCATTTAGACCAGTGCAATCTATGTATTATCTTAAATTGTATTACTTTGTTTCAAACAAATTGGAATTAAGTGTATCCTAGCTAATATAGATCGTCATGTGTCCTCAGAAAGTTCTATATCTAACTCTTCTTTTTAAATGTGACAGGGGTTTTAAATTGCAAGGGCTGAGTAAACCATAGATTTTACAGTAATCTCTTTATGGTAGAAACTGAGCTCCAAAACAGATTCAAGGAGAGAGCTGGACAGTAATGATGGAAAATGAGGAAAGTGTGAGGATGCAAAGCTCTGAAGTTGCAGGTATTTGAAGAAGTGGGAGTTGGGAATTTTGAATTCTAATCTCAGCTGCTCAAATGATGCAAAACTGTTCTTGACTTGCTTACCTGTCGTGCCCCTCTTGAATGTGTTTGTTCGGATTTCCATCCTGTTGCCAACCTGTATCTGTTCCTCAAGCCTAACCCTAACCCCTGGACCTGTCTACCTGTGAGCTTGTCAATCTTCATTTGATCAATAAATCTCTGAACTGTTCCAGTCTGCCTGGACTATCTGCTTTTGGGTTTCTCCCTTGTTGCCTCACACTCACTTCCCTGACACAAAGAGCCATGGTTTTTACACTCAGCGGTGGGTTTGTAGAACTTTAAATGATCAACAATGCAGCCAGCAGTAGGACAGAGAAGGTTTTGCGATGCCAGCATGAGGGCATTCCTGCACTGGCCTCTCTGTCACTCTGTTCTGCCTCAGTGGCTCAATGCATCTGGCAAGAAGGTGAAGTGCTTTCACCACAAAATGAAGTCTTAATAAAATGGTGCAGCTAACAGCTGGTTATGGCAACAGGGGGGAGGTGAAAGCCATCAGAAAGAACCTCTTTGTCTTCTTGGAGTTCGGCACAAGGCGGCCGAACGTCACACAGCTGACCCCTGATAGTGGCTTGTCTCCTGGACCGAGCAATAAGATAAAGAGTCCCTTGAGAAAGCCATGTGGAAACCAGCCAACAGCAGCTCCTGGAATGCCTTCTCGTTTCCTGGAGAACGAATATGTTTCATTCATCTAGCACAGGGGTTCTCAAAGTTTTGATGACTGAGTGCCAATCAGTCTGGGCTGCACAGGAAAACCCATGAACTTGCAGAATTTGGGATCGGTCTCATTACGGCGTTTAACTTAAAATTCCTCGAGCATTGAATTCACCTGTCTGCAGATCACAGGCAGGTCACTTTATCTGTCCTCCAAGGTATTTTTCCTGAAACCAACATTGTAAAATTACAGCATGGACAATCAGAATGACAAAATTATACATAGATTGTAAGCACATAAGAACAATATGGATCTGGGAGGGCATCAAACAACTTTTCAGATAGGACCTGACCCACATGACTTCCTCTTCACCATGGAGCTCTGGAGAGAGGATGGACTGTGCAAACATGCGCAAAGCAACAAGGCTCAAAAACACCATTCACGCAGATAAAAGTAAGGAAACTGGCACCAAAGGGAGAGACAGAGAGAGACAAGAGTGCTGAATCTCCTGGAGGACAAAGATCCAGAACCAAACATCTGGAACGAGGCATCGAGAGTCAGGGGAGAGAGAGCACCCAACAGGAGAAAAAGAGAGATCGGCTCACAGCTGTGCTTGTGGGACAGCAAACAAACTGAGGGTTAGAGAGATGCAGGTTTTCAGAAGTTTACAGTATATTTGTCAGCAGGATCATAAGTACTAGGCCTAATAGGTTCACTGAGACAGAGACACACCCACCAGAAGGCTAATGGTAATAGGTACAAGGCTTGATGTAATCAAAGACTACGCAACTAGGTGAAAAGATGATTTTTAACCTTTGGATTTGTAAACAGCATATCAACAGGAAGGTTATTTCAGAGGAAGGGGGGGCACAAGGAAAAAAGGGTGACTTCCTCTGAATTCTGGTGACAGAAAGGAGACCTGGATTCTGAGGGCACAGGGCAGTGGATGGAATCAAGGGGCATATTAATGAAGAATTTTATGAGTCATCTGAAACAAGTTCCATGAAACTGCCAGTGGAGTGCTTACTGGTTATGTGTTTCCTCGGAAACAGGCAGATAGGGAGGGAGTTGTTGCAGACATTGATTAGCATTTACAGTAGTCAATAGCACTGTGTGTTACGCCCGCCATGCAGCACGCAACAGACCCGACAACAAAACATTACAATAATCAAGTCTGAATGAAACAAAGGCATGAATTAGGTTCTCTGCATCAGCCATGGACAGAAAAGATGAGCTATTTGGTGAAAGATGATGGTCCTCACGATTTCTTTAGTATGGTGATCAAAGGTGAGGGTAAGAACAGAGATTCTTGGCTGTTGAACTTGATTGAACTGGTGTGTATGTCGAGCAGGGTCAATGACCAGCATCTCAGTTTTACCAGAGCAAAACAATTACATGGCATCCAGTTTTTCACACCAGATAAACAGACATCTAAGTCAATAATTTAGGAATGATGATCCAACTTTACAGGCACATACAGCTGAGTATCATCAGCATAGAAGTGGAAATTAATTCCGTGACCGCGTATGGCCAAGACATGAAATATAAAAAGACCAAGCACATAGCCATGAGGTGCTCCATATTTCACATCAGAAAATGTTGATCAGGGGGTCAGCAACCTGCAGCTCCTTTTCTCCTCTCCAGTGGTTTCTTGTGGCTTTGACAAATAAATTATATGGGGATGAAAAACAGTTATTTATTTTTATATTTTATTTTTTACTTATTTTACATTTGTTGTAGGCCTACAGTGATTCACATTCATTTGTATAAATGTGTAGCCTATACACTGAATTAAAACGTTTTAATATTTCATGAACTAAAATATGTGTCATAGCCTAGGAATATGGTTTAGAGCTTTTTCTTCTGAACTTTGCTTTGTGGCTAGCCATGAGTCTCCTGAGGCTAGCTATGGATTTCAAATTCAGTACCAAAGTGTGGGATTTAGTGGCATCTAGCGGTGAGCTTGCACATTGCAAACACCTTGTCTCACTCTCCCTTCCCAAGCCTGTAACTGGTGAATAATGTGAAAGGCTGTATCTAAAGCCAGTGTTTTGGTTTATCCACTCTGGGCTTCTGGAGAAACATGAAAATTATTATTTTCAGATGATATATTATGTAAAGACCCCTTCCACACATAGTTATGATTATTATAATCTGGAAAAGATATCAAAGATATGTTGGTTTTAGACTTGTAGAGTTATACTAACACTTCGGTACTCCTCTAATCCGATAGAAAAAAACATTGTCAGAGCATATCATTTAAATGTGGCCTGGAGAGAAGAGCAAACATACTGATCTAATGCTGCTGCATCAATATATTTTGCACAAATCCATCATAGCAGATAGGTGCACATACTAGATTTAGGTGGGACATTTGGTGGATATGGAGGTGCCACATCAGGTAGGAGGGGGAAACATTTAGATATTTTTAGACCCAGAGCTGTACAGACTCCTGACAAAGCTGCTATTGTTCCTACTGTCTGAAGGCTCACTGGCCCACAGAGGGATGGTATTGTTTTATCATGTAATGCTACCAGTGATCTGTTCAATGATAGCACCCTATGTTTGGTAAAGTAAGACAGAAGTATATCACAGCCACTATTAGGTCACCTCGGCTCAGTGTAGTGTTTGACTGAGTCCTGCTGAGAACAAATGGAGGGCGAAAGCAGAAACCACCTCCTTTAAGACAGCATTCCGGAGGAGAAAAAAAAAAGAAAGAAAAGGGGAAAATGCCTTTTGTAAAACGATACAGATCTCAGGAGAGATGCTTGACAAACTGCCATGTTCACATTTTTCTGTTGCTTTTACATTTTATTTGGGCGGGTGACCAATCAAATATACATGCATTAAAAATCATACGAGCTGAGCAGGCACACACATGTCCACAGCTATCCTCTGAAAGATAACACCCTGGTACTGTGCCAGTATGAATGGAATGACCTGAACAGGCTTGGTGGTGATTATTATCAGATGATACCTACTTTCCACACGGGAGGAAGAAAGTGTTGTCAGATTATCTTCCACATCCTACTCAAATAATTCCATAATATTGGCATATTTGATTTGGTATTCTTTAAAAAATGGACATCATTTTCATATTGCCGATGATAATCAAATGATCCCCAAGTTGAGAAATCTCCATTTGCCCCTGTCCACAGGTTTAAAGTCAGTTGTGTGTTAAAAAGTTAGCTTCTGTACCTATGCCGTAGCTACACTGTAGCTGACGTGAAGTTGCTCAAGACCCTCCTGCGTCCATACGCTTCACTTATGATTTACAAGCTGCATATATCTGTATTTTTGTCATCATACTTTGTATGTGCTGTGATTTTTTTTTTTTTTGTGTATTCTGTACGTACAACATCTACAGCATGTCTGTCCATCTAAAGAGTGAAATCTCTCCTCTGTCGCTCTTCCTGAGGTTTCTTTCTTTTTTTTCCTCATTAAATGTATAGTTCATCCAAAAATGAAAATTCAGTCATTATCTACTCACCCTCATGCCGATTTAAGGCCGGGTTTATTTTTTTAGTCCACAAAACACTGCTGGAGTTTCACAGAAAAACAGTGTTGCAGAATCTCCCAAACAATGGAAGTGAATGGTGACCAGTTTTCAAACGTGCAATGTGTAATCCAAGTCTCCTAAAGCCTCGGCATGTCGTTCAGTTGCGTGCGCGCGCTGTCACACCACACGCACTCAGTTCAGATGGCGTGCACGTGAATATGACTCCAAGCTAAGCATCTACAGTTACGATTCAGGCTAAAAACATTGTGCAAATGAATGTCTTTCAAGTCAACTTTGCATGTCGGGGCTTTAGGGGGCTTGGATTACACCAGATGAGCAGCATGAGGGCATTTCAGTTGTCTTTTTATGCTTGAAAACTGGTGTCTCTGAGATTCTGCAACACTGTTTTTCTGTGAAACTCCAGCGGTGTTTTGTGGACTTAAAAAATTAAACCCGACCTTCAATCAGGTGAGGGTGAGTAGATAATGACCATGATCAATTTTTGGGTGAACTATCCCTTTAAAGGTTTTTTTGAAATGAGGCAGACCTTTCCCATTGTCACTCTGGATTACAAAGTAAATGAAAGAATGTAAACACAGTCACTATGGGGATCATAATTAAAAACTGATCATGCATAATAAATCAGTCGAGCGTAGTGGAGATGATATCAAAAGCTGAAATCTGATACTGAACCAACACCGTGGGCACTTACAGATGAACTGTTATTAAACCCCTGTATTCAAGTATAAATCATTTTTTAAGTCTTTGTTAGGGATATATATCAAGGATTTGTAACACGGATTTCAGTTTTGAAGTTTTGTCTCAGTCAGCAGCAGCTGGGCTTGTTGACTTTAGGAATAAGGCCTTCAATCCTCTAAACCAGGGGTCTTCAACAAGGGGTCTGGGAGGGATTTCATTGTCTCTGTGATCACTACATCAGCAACACATTCTCCTGGCTGGTGGTATCTCTGAACATGGGCCAGTTTGTAGCTTCATGTGTCCACACTGTCTTGAAATAACCACCGGTTAACTAAAAAAAATCATGTGAACAGATTGGAGATAAAGAAGCTCCTCTTACATGACTGTGAACCAGACTGAACCCGAGCACGTTCACTGGCACTGCCATGGATACGAATATAAGGTACAGTCAGAGCAGAGGGTAACATCTGCGGTTTAGACTTTGCTATATGTGAGAGCAGCCGGTCTGGAACACACATATTGCAGGAGCAAGGGGCAATCAGAATCAGAATCAGAATCAGAAATACTTTATTGATCCCCGGGGGGAAATTGTTGGTGTTACAGTTGCACCCATTTAAGACAGACTAGAATATAAGTAAAAGTATATATATATAACATATAGAAATATAAATATAGAAATTAAGATAGAAATATTATGCAGAGATAAAACTTTAAGAAATAAAAATAAAATATTAAAAATATGTACAGCATATTATATTTAGAAATATGTACAAATATATACAGCAGTGGTACATATATATACTGTACATGTAACTAAAGAGTAACTTGTAGCACTGTTAAGATGAGTCCAAATCAGTCTATTTACTTGAAGTGACAGACACCAAGGGAAGAGATGTAGAGCTTGATGGCCACAGGTAGGAATGACTTCCTG
>JAJHUR010092498.1:0-12304 GCA_027495735.1 Lutjanus campechanus
GCAACATCCAACACAGATGTGCGGTGACCCAGCAGTGTGGCTACAGGACATGTGGTCACAAATCGAGTCCACAGCCTGACTGCCCGGTCACAACCTCCTGTGACCATCAGCTGCAGAGATGCATTGTAGTCAAAACATTTAGCTCCCTGAAATGAGACAAAAAGATGGTATACAGAGCATGTTGTTCCATGTGTGGACAGAAATGTGGACACAAACTGGTGTTTATTGGCTCTGAGCTGTAAAAATAAAGCACACATACTTCTAATAACACAAATCAGCTGGTCTCATTATTTTGGGACTTTTCGAGGGTGGTTCATTGTTAAAATATCCAGACAGTTAATTGGAGTATAAAGTTAGTGCTCCTGCAAAAAAAACCCATTGTGAATAACAGGAAGTCTCACCACCCACTTTAATAATGTTTTGTGCAACAGTATTACTACTTTTCTCCACAGTCACACTGTCGGCCTCTGCATGCTGAGACAGAGTCAACTTTAGAAATAGTAACTTGAGTCACAACTTGTATTTGTTCTTCTAGATAAAACTGGCTATGGTTAATTCACTGAATGAGTTATGCAATATAGCATTTGCCACATAAGGATATTCGCTACAGATGTGAGCGGAGTGGATGGCGTAAACATTGAGTTTCAAACCATGACCCACAGTTAGGTCAGTGTCACCCAGACACGAGTATTGTGACCTGCTCGTGTCCGTCTGGGCTCGATCAACATCAAAAATGGATAACAACAAAACTCATTACACTCCCGTCTTGCTTTTTTTACATTTTACAGATCATAAACATAAAAAATACTGGTTATTAAAGGTACAATGTGGCATTGTCAGAAAATCCTTGTTATAACTGTCACCCATGGCTGTTAAGTGAACTGAAGTTAGCATCTTGTTGCTCATGCTCACACTCTGTAGGCGCAAGCGAGCATTCTGGATATCAACCAAAACAGCGATATGACAACAATGAGACTGTGCGCGATTGATATGTTGTGACATGACAAGCCCATATTTTTAATAATATAAAAATACATAACACATTATAACCTACTATTCAACATTAGATCAGGCAAAACTCCACTGTGATATCAATTACCTGCTTAAATTTCCAAATGTGAGGCTCCTGCCTCAGTGTCACATTCATAAAGACCACAGACGTGGCGTCACTTTCTGATGATGTCATGATGACGTTTGTGTCAGGGTCAAACATCACTCTGTTGATTGGTTCCTGGTGGATGTTGGGGATGTGACGATAGGAGACCAGGTTGCTGTGTTCACCAAGGTCCTGTAGTCGTGATGGATAACAATAAATGTTGTTTGTAAAATTGGAGTGTGATCAGCAAGTGATTACCATTGCATGAGCTCAGTGATGCAACAGACAAAGCCAAGCTTACTGGGAAAAATATCCTCTGTGGGCCGTTCTCTTTCTTGGGCGGCTTCTTGAAAAGACCTTTGGATGGGTTCATGAACCACATGAGTTGGACTCCTCCTTTTTCATCCCCCAGTAGCAGCAAGGAGGGTCGCTCTGGACTCTTAGAGGGAGAAACCACGTAGATTAAAGTGATGAATTATTGCTGTCAGGGTGAATTTGTCCAGTTCAAAGGAACAGCTCAAAGGAATTGTGGTCCTACCTGAACATCATGCCAGTAACAAAGAGCAGTCGGGACACTACGAAACCCTTGGAGCAATGATGAATCAAAGAGTTAATATTTGAAAATTCAGAATATTTTTTACAGTGATCTATTAGCAAATATCTGAGATTAATGCAATAACGTAATACCAAACAGGTGGACATCCTCGAATACACTGCCCATAGAGACATTGACAAAGTGCAAGTCCCTGCAGTCTGTTGCTATGGCAACCTTGTGGACGTTGCCCATGTAGACAGCATCAGTGGTCCAACCTCTGAATCTCCTCGTGTTGGCTACTTCCTCTGTTGGGTCTCCAGCAAGCTGGATTAAAGAGGATTAAATATAAAAAAGTGTGAGAGTGCATGTGTGTATGTGTGTGTATGTGTGTGAGAGAGAGAGTGTGTGTGAGTGTTTTGTACTTCCATGTAGATGTAAAAGTGGTGCCATGATGTCACTCACCCCGAGACTTTTGAGGATGTGTAGGCTGCTGTTCCAGACAGTGATCTGACCCCCTTTACTGACACTAATATAGCGGAGTGGAGGAGGATGGAAAACAGCAACCACACGCACTGTTGGCTCCCGCTGCAGAGGAATAACAAGTACAAGTATAGTTAATAAAAATAAAAGGTTATTGGAGTAATAAAACTTTTAGAAAAAAATGTGCAGAAAGAGAGCATAGAAAGGAAAATAAACAAAAGCAGTACATAAAGATGGGAAATAGTAATTAGTAAATTTGTTACCACACACAGATGCTGCATGAAATAGTAGGGTTAACACAGGTGTTACCAATGATACTAATTAAGGTTCTGTTACATTCAGGTCAAACAGAGTCAGGGTGCTGCTACTGTGCATGTTGGCTCTGATACACTAAATGGAACAGGACCTTAATTAGTACCATTGGTAACACCTGTGTTTATCCTGTTTCATCAGTATGGCTGCTGTGAAAAAGTAATCTGCTCTCTATTAGTATCAAGGCGGTTCAGCTTTTATTATAGGATTAGCACCACATCACTGGTAAAAATTTGTTGAATGTTTATTATAAGTTATGTATTCATATATCAATATCACTCATATTTGCCATGTGGAGGCTTTTATTGACTGTGAGCCATGAAGTTTTTAAAAAGAGACAAAAAATCCCCTTCCAAAATCCCAACCAACACCATCCCCCATCGAATATTCACTTCAGTATGGTCCTTAGGTCAGATATCCAACCTTTTGACAAAGAATAGGCAAAACAGTTTTGAATTTTGGTTACTAAGGAGCAGTGAAACTCTTTAACAAGCTAGCACACACTTAGCTGGCTAACATGGTAGCAAACAATTTAGGCATACAGCAGACAAAATGCGCCAATTTCCCATTGGAGATCCGTGTCTGCCCCCTGGCAAACGTAAATCCAATATTCACTTTATTTTTCTGCTTTCTTTCTCTGCCAAATTCTGAGGATAATATCTGGCTTTTTTAACGTTGGACCTTTTTGTTCACCAGCTAGCATAATTGCTATTGCCGCCATTTGCCGCTGGGCAGTTAGTGTGGCGTAGCAAAGCTTTCTGCCTGGGAGTTGGTAAGAATGATAAGACGGACAAGTATTTACTGCTGAAACCTTGTGGGCCATAAAATTAAAAATATGACCTAAAATAGTTTAAAGCTCTGTAGTGCCACAGTGATAATACTCTGTCCTTATACGTAGTGATGGCTGTAGTCATTTAATTCAGTTGAGGCCTGTTGGGTACAGTTATGCTTTTCACATTAAATGTAGTCATTTAATTCATTTATTATGGTTAGGTAAAAGTTTGGTGTGGTTACATTTAGTGCATTAATGTTATTAGCTACATTTATTTGTCCAAAAACATAATTTCATACAAATACAAGAGATGCTTTCCTAGCTTTATTTCCTAGCTTTATTCCATCCTGGAAAAGTAGACACAAAATGGGTGCAATCCAGAGTATCCTCAGATGGATAGTATGATGGATCCTACCTTGTTGTGAGAGCAGTGTGTGATCTGTGGCTGAGAGTCCAGGAGAGCTGCTCTGGGGATGGAGGCACGCTCTCTCTCAGTGTACTCCAGAAGCAGGTAGGAACACAATTGCTGCCACTTCACCTGACCGGTACAACTGATATCTACCTGGATTTGAAACAATTAAAAACTCACAGTGGCCTTACATCATCATTTAGAAGCCACCCTTAAAAAATGTATATATGTAATATATGTGGCATCTCTTTAATTCTCCTTACCTCACTGAAGAATCTCTCTACCCATGTGTCCTCGATATATGGACCGATCACAGACCTCAGAGCCTCCCGAAACTCTTCTAACTTCATTCCACGCTCTTCATTTCCTCCTCTGTTCCTTCCACTCCTTGCTTTAAGCTTGATTTCATGCTTGTGTACACCAGGTTCTGGACGAGTAAAAGCATTTCTCAGGAGCTGCAGGTGCTCGGGGCTCAGTTTCTCTGCAGGACTGACCCCACAGGCTGGATCACTGCTGAGGTGAGCAAGTGGAGTGTTAACTTGTGCAAAATCTGCATAATTTTTCAACTTAGTCATCCACTGAACACCTGTTAAACACCACAACTAGGATCTCTACTGGCAAGAGTGCCATCAGGAGCTACTTTCTGGTTTAATTCCATCCAGCCACTGACATGTGGCTCACTGCAGAATGGATGCAGTGCTCTCAAGTGGCAGCACTGGGACAACACACTGCTGACCCCAAAAAAGAAGCTTAAAACCACATGAAGTCTTGTATGAGACATAGTCATCTAAAACATAATAGTAATAGCAATATCTACGTAAATTGAATGGCTGGTGCTGGTAAATGGGGAATAAGTGATGGGGGAATAAGTTTAATAAGGTTTCTAGGGACGTTTTTTAAGTATCAAAGGGTTCCTCAGCAGCTCCTTTGTGGCCCTGTTGCTCAGGGAAACTACAAGCAAAAACAATAAGTCACATGTCTCAGCATTGTGGGCTCTTTTTCAGGTCCATCAGGACATGCAAGAGTGGTCCTTTTTACATCATGCACATTTGTCACAATCAGCTAATGGAACCATAAAATAATTAAGTAATAAAAGTGCATTAGGGTCTGAAAAAAGAAGTGTAAAAGGCTGTTTTATCTGAAGGAGTAGGTGGAGCCGTGTGGGAAGGATGGAAGAAATCCTTGTCAGTGTCAGAGTGGAGAAAATGTGAATGTGTGAATGTAAGAGCAGAGAGAAGCAAATGTACAATTCGGCATAATTTATGTTAAAGAAGGATGAAGGATCAAAGGATGAAGACTGAAACTCACAAACTGTTTTCAGTGAGGGTGATTTTTTTTTTTTTGTCACATTAGGAAATTTGAGGTCATAAAATGTAAGAAGCCATAGACCAGTGTCTAATGGTAATGATGAATATTATTAAAATATGCATTGTATATATTAAAAAAAATATTTTAACCATAACTTTTAAATAAACTTGATATTAATTTATTTGCACTTGTGAAAACATGTTCAGTAACCTTAGGATATTAAGTTGAACTAACCATAACCGTCAACTTATCATTTCAAGTAAAAAGACTTCAGGTTAAAGGAACTCGTGTTTTAAGTTTAATTAAGTTGAACAAATTAAACTTGCATATTTATGTTACGTTAATGAGAAAAGATTTGTTGGTTCCATTAAAGTTGTGGAGTTTTTTTTTTTTTTTTACAGTGTACAGCAATTGTTTAATGGATATTATGGAAGAGTATTATGAGGTACAGCTGACATATCACATGCAAAATTGATTTTAAAAAAGGCTTTTGTATACAGTACAAGGTCAGAAATAGTTGATAGTTCATGAATGAATGAATAAATAAATAGCGATCAGTTATATTTATTAAGATCAAATAAATAACAAGCTAAAGAAAACTCACCAAAATCTGCTGTGTGGCACCTCTGTCTCATAAAGTACCCATGGATTTTTGTTGTTTCTTAAGGAATCCATCCTGATAATCTTCATAAACTCTTCTTTAAAGTCTTCCAAGCACCAGATACTGGCCCATCTTTTCCAAAGTTAATCCAGATTGGTCATCACTTAGACCTTTAAGTTCTTTAGAACCATATCCTTGTCACAAACAAAGAGGCAAAGTTCCCCTTAAAAGTGCAGCCTGAGTCCAAACCTCACCATGCTCTGAGTCTAAACATGCAGGAACCTTTGTTGCCAACCCATCCTCTCTCTTTTCAGGCAAACCCGATTGGCTCAAACAAAGCTTCTTGTCTCCAGACAGGGAAGGAATGTCCACGTCCACGGATCAATAAGCCATCCGTCACAACTGTTTGACCGCTCAGAGAGGGGGAAAGTCAATACGTCACCAGCGAGAGGGCCATGGGGAGATGAGAGTTTCCAAAATACTTGCAACTCTGCTGGGGGTAACAGAGCCACAACCCCATAGACCTGCCCTCAGTGGATTAATCATTTAAAGAGCCAAACTTACTCAGGACCCAGGAGAGTTCAGATTGGTAACTTTTGCGCAAGGTCAGTCCAGCTCTTCTAACAAAATCAACACGATGCAAGAATCCCATACATTTTATTTATACAGTACTATATGTCCTGTGCAAATGTATTCTAAGTTAAAAAGAGAAAAAGCAACAATTTTATTTTGTTGTTATTATCATGGTCCTCCAGTCATCTAACTAATGCTGTTTAATTATTGCCAGGCAACCCACAGCACTTTTGCTCACCACTTCAATGAGCATGAGCTATCCAGGGTCGCCTCCCAGTATGTTTAATGAAGGTCCCAGTGCAGCCTGGTCTGCTGGGCAATTCGTTGCGCCAGGTCTAATATTAGACCTACACACCAGTAGCCTGAAGTGTTGCTACTATCTACAGAATTCATCTGAGATATGATGCCAAGACCAGTAATGGACAACACAAAAATACCGGCTTGTTATAAGAAGAGAAGAAAAGGTGGAACTTATATCTTTTCTGCAGTAATATTCCTCAAACAGTTAAGTCATCAGTCCGGTTATACACCCATAATGTGTTAAAGATGCCTTTTCACAACTAATATGTTCATTATTTCTCTTGTGTCGTTACATTATTTCAGACAAAACGGCTTCCTGTTGTGCCATGATGCCCTTTTTGTCATCACTGGGTCTTTCAAAGTGACTACAGACATCGTAGACTGGTAACAAATTTAGACGGTAGGTGATAGGTGAACAGAAATGGATATGAGATGTGTTTTGAAGAAATTCAGTGGGAAATACAGTATTTGTCAGCATTGCTCTGAATATGCCAGTATTTAGCTGCTGTTCCCATGGTGTTAGGAAACTGGAATGTAGTTGCTTCTAAAATGACTTTAAAACCAAATATTTGGTATGATAATCGTGAGTTTCAAAATGCATTATACAGTACTAATCACATATCCCTGTTCCAAAATACTGCAACATTTATCACCTTGGCAGCCAGGTGTAAACAGGTCACTGATTACCTGACTAGAGAAAACAAAACAACAGAGATGCTGGTTTGAGGAGCATCAAGACTAGTGTAAATAATACTCAGATTTTTTTATTTAAGTAAAAGCAGAAATACCCAATTGTAGAAACACTCACACATTACAAGTCATTACAAAAGTCTTAAAACTTTTACGTAAGGTAATGCACAAAAGTATTAGGTGCAAAATATACTTAAAGTACCAAAAGTAAAAGTACTCATTATGCAGCATGACCCATTTGTATAATTCTGGAGAAAGATTGATTTCTGAGTGTCATTCCCAGGTCATCAAATACTAAGTGTGACACCCAGCTAAGCTCTAAAATGCATACACGCTATTTTATTACAACAAAGGGTCACTAACAAAGGTTAAAAAGTAGAATACCTCACTGCAGGGAGAGTGGCACACCTGTCAGCAGGCTAATGCACTGGAAGTATGCTATAAGTGGAGAAAACTAAAAGAAATAAATAAATACCAAAGCTACAAAACAAAATTAACTCTCTCTTTATGCCAACAGAAAAAAAAAAACACTCAAACTAATACCAGTGCCACAGCAAACCTTAATATGATAGCACCACAGATCAACAGGTGAACCCCCAACACCAACTGCAGCACTACAACAAAGATTAGCAATATACTCAAACCACTAAAACTCAATAAACAAAATCCAAATAAGCAATATAAGATATGTTGTAAACGGCAACCAGCACTTTGCCTGTGAATTTAACAGAGCACATGTTAAGTCTCAGTCTACACACATGCAAACAACGCTTGATAGTAAAGAGACATTCTCAAACAGAGTTTGTTTGGCTTACCAAGGAAGCCTGTGCACAGGAGTGATCTCAGGAGCATGAGTTAAGCTTACACACCTATGCTTCATGGGGCTCTTAACAACTCAGGTGCTCTCCTCCTGATTGGCCAATTGTACCTGAATCCTAGTATTCCCCCTGCTACATTAGGTTTGGGAATGAGACTCAAAAATCAACCACCATCTACCAACCTGTAATTGAGCAGAGTCTACACTCACAGGCTAGGTTTTCTAAAGGCTGAAAAAAAAAAGAGCCAAGAAGAGGAGGAGCAGAAGTCCAATTTTCTGTCAGATCACTTGAATTACATGATATTTAAAGATGCTTAATGCTTCAGCATACCAAGACATTTTGGACAATTTCATGCTCCCAACTTTGTGGGAACTGTTTGGGGATGGCTCCTTCCTGTTCCAACATGACTGCGCACCAGTGCACAAAGCAAGGTCCATAAAGACATGGATGAGCGAGTTTGGTGTGGAGGAACTTTACTGGCCTGCACAGACTCTTGACCTCAACCCAATAGAACAACTTAGGGAGGAATTAGAGGGGAGATGGTGAGCCAGGCCTTCTCGTCCTACATCAGTGCTTGACCTCACAAATGCACTTCTCGAAGAATGGTCAGAAATTCCCCTAAACACACTCCTAAACCTTGTGGAGAGCCTTCCCAGAAGAGCTGAAGCTGTCATAGCTGCAAAACATGGTCCAACTCCATATTAAACCCTATGGATTAAGAATGGGATGTCATTAAAGTTCATGTGCATGTAAAGGCAGATGTCCTGATACTTTTGGCAGTATAGTGTATATTATGTGGGTAGGCATATTCTTGCTTTTGGCGGAAATGTGTGCACATGCTATGCTACTCAGAAATGTTTACAAAGTGGTGTGGAGTAGTTAGGTTGAGAGGGCCCCTTGAGCGGCCCCACTGTCGACTGTCAAATATACATGTTATTACCCAGCACAGCCACTAGATGGAGCCACAGTAAAATTGATGAGCACTCATACATGCACATACAACCCGAAAAGTGGTGGATTTCCCCCCCCCCCAACTACCAGCATTAAATATACAGCAAAGGCAGAACGACTTTACTCTTACTAAACAAAATAACACTCTTTGAGGATGCTACAGTTTTACAAGATTTGATGAAGAATCAAAGCTATGGAAAACTTTTCTCTTGTCAGAACTGTATCCTACAATCTGACCTCAGTCTTTTCCACTCCGCAGCACTCACACGATGGCAGCAGCAGCTCACTGGCTTCCAGTCAGAATAATTACACCCCCGTGACCCGCCCTCATTTCCCCACTGTCCAAACCATCGGGACCTGGTAATAGACTTCCTCACTCAGCCCTGCCCTGTGTGCTGCAGTGATGGGGCAGTGAGGATGCAAAAGCGCGACAGTCCTCGGTAGACTTTTTACATTTCTTTCTTACTTAAATAGTCTTTTTTTTTTTAACCTGTCTGTTGCCATGTTGCGGGTTGTGGTAGAATCGGCTAAAGGCCTGCCAAAAAAGAAAGTTGGAAATCCTGATCCAATCACCTCTGTGATATTTAAAGGTAAGTCCCATTTTATAAAGTTTTTGTAAGTTTTTGGATAGATGTAAAGTGTGTCGTTTGATGTAAATGTTTAGTTTTTACCCACTTGATTGATTACTTTTATCTACTATGACATCATGGACTTAAAAGTTTTGCTGTGGTATTTATATGGTTGCTTATGCAATAAATAAACTATAGTCGTGCCCTTATTCAGCTTTACTGTACTTGTGTGTTAACTGGAAGCCCAATAGTCCATTTAAATTTTAAAGGGTTTAGGCTCTAAGTGTTTGAACAGTCCCTTTAAATGCAGTATGTTCAAAACTTAATCAGCATAATTGTTTTGCACCATTGAAGACTGTCCTAACATGTCACAGCATTTCCAAGATGAAAAGACAGTTGGGTAGGGTGGACCAACCATGCCAGGACCTGTAGGATACAGTGTGTACTCATGAGCTCAGACAGGGGAAAAAAACAAGAGTCTAATGAAGGGAAAAGTTATGAAGGTTAAAAGTTGCAAGGAACTTAGCTTGGAACTGCTGCATTAAATTGATATAAGTCACAGAGTGGTCTTTCTTCCTGAAGTGGAAAGGATCCTGCAATCAACCCTAGTTGCTCACAGCTGTATTCTTTGTGCTGGTGTCATCATCATCATCACCCACAGGTGTGGCAGCTTCTGTCTTTTTCCTTCTTCCCTGTAAAAGCAGAAACTGCAGCCCGCTGACACCAACAGCACTCTTCCCATAAAGCATGCAGAACAGTGCCACTTTAGATAAAAACTCTGAATCAACAGCAGCTAACTTGATTATAGGTGAATTCCTGGGTTGGCTGACCTGTGTGTGTCCTAATCTTTAGAAGTCATGTGTCATACAGTATTTTCATTGTAAGGAATAAGCCGCCGTGTCAAATGTTGAAGAGAAACTGCAAATATCTTTCAATAAATACTCACAAAAAAATTTCCTTTCAGAGGAGAAGAAGAAAACAAAATCGATTGACAGTGAGTTGAATCCTGTGTGGAATGAGGTAAATCCATTACACGAACACATGGTCACACTCACGCGGTCAAATATGCAGATATGTCTTTTACTTTGATTTTTAAACAAGCATAATTTAGATTAGCTGGTAAAGAAAGCAGGAATGACTGACTCATTGCAAGATATCCCTACTTTATATACAGCACTAGTCATCACATGGTAAATATATAGTGTGACAATCATCATATGACTGTCACAGTATGTATTTACCATGTGAATAGATTATCTGACTGATGTAGAGGAGTTAGATGTGACTTCTTACTAACTGATTTAAAAAATAATTATTTGACAGATAAAAAGTTGCTTCTTTGGGACACAACAGCAGCTGAGGTATCATATCTGATGGACTGTGTGTCCCTCATCTTGTCTTACAGGTCCTTGAGTTTGATCTGAAGGGCACTCCGCTGGACGCCAGCTCCTACATAGACGTGGTTGTGAAAGACTATGAAACTATTGGGAAAGATAAGTAAGTGCAACATTGCAGCCTCTGAGACTGAGCTCCCTGTTAGCTTTGGCTTTATGCTTTGTGCAAGAGGTGGATCACAGTGATGAAAGAGAAGCCAGGTGCCTCACCTCACTGAATCACAGTGCAAACTTCTTCTGCTCTAAGCGAAGACCAACTTGAAAAATAAGTCAGACAGCAGGAGCTGTATTAAAGAAACTGACTCTCTTAGGTCCTAAGGTGAGAAGAGTCTGAGATAGGATTTTTCCTAATGTGGTATTACAGGAGCAAAACATAACTTTAGGAATCCTGTCTTATCTTACTTCATCATATCTTATCACAGGATAGGAAATCCTAAATAAGCAACACAACATTGCTTATCAACTTATGTCCAATGCTCAGCAAATGATGCTAATCTTCACATCTCACTGAGCTAAACAACTTTGTAACCATTGTTTTTCATCATTGAAACACACAAAAAATGGAGCAAAAACAGCAATCGGCACATCAACACAGATGAGTTAGAGGTGTTGGGAACATTTGTAGAGAAATCCAAAGATGTTCTTTTTTTGGCAATTTTGCAGCAATGCTAAACTGAGAGGAAAAAGACGGAGAGAGAGAGAGAGGGCTAAAACGGCAGACACATTGTCTGCCATATCTGGCATCTATTGTGTATAAACAATAAAAGAGCAGTGATACAAATTAAACAAGTTTGCCAATGCTTCTGCTAGTTCCTGTTAGCGAACACTAACTTTAGCTACTGTTCGCAAACCGTTAACTAGTTGGTAAGTTAACTATTACATCAGGAAAAGTGAGAATGTAGGCAGCTTAACACTTATCCTGGAGTTAAGAGAGTTTATTTAAGATTTTGGGAAGTTAGGATGCTTGTGTAATACACTTTCCCTATCTTAGTTAGGATAGGAATATTGATTTGGGAACTGTTCATCTGTACCAGCTTTTTTTCTAAATTGTGTCCTAACCCCTAATAGTTACCAAACAATAAAAATAGGATCTGTAGGTTAAGAAGAATCTGTAATATGGTTCCAGGTTAGCTAACAGTAGTTGTCTCTTTGTTGTCAGTTGTATGGATGTCAGTTTTTTTTCACAAGTTGTTCAGATACAATGCAGGCACATGAGCTGACATTAAGTCAGTCACAATCTGAAGAGCTTTTGAAGTACCTTGGTTGCAAAATAGTTATTTGTACGCGCCAAAGGCCACCACCTGCTTGTTAGGATATATATCATTATCAGCACTGACACAGTAATATACAAGGAAGATAAGTCAGATTTTGTCATAGTGACCCAGTGTTTGAGTTATGTAGCTGGCTGCCTCTACCCCCTCACACCCTGCTTACCATGCTGAGACTTGCTGGGCTGTGTGGGATGACTGCTCCTGATTGGGCAACAATGGATGGAT
>JAJHUR010092498.1:16575-31150 GCA_027495735.1 Lutjanus campechanus
AGCGGATGCTGGTGTGTTCATCTAATTCTCAAGAATGCAGTGCATTTAGAGCCATGTCATGTATTTGGTCTCTGATCATGTTGGGGGTTTTTTTCTGATTAGGTGGTGATGGTGGAGGTGACGGTGATGAGACTCTACCAGATGGAGGCCAAAGTGGCTCTGCAGGTGCCCCCTTGTCCCCTGGTCAGACTACTAACCTCCGTCAGCGGGTGGCCAGGGCACAGAATCGCCACAGACTGGTCAACAAACCTCAAGACTTCCAGGTCAGTTTGATAGTGTTTCTGCCGAAGAGATACAAAACACACAACCACGCCCGACGACTAGTGCACTGATTAAAATGTTTATATTTTTTATTTAGCTCCAAATCAAACACTTAAAGCCATTATAAGTAGATTTTCTGATTCTGATGTTATACATTTTTGTTGGTAGAAAATGAAGCAATCCTTGGTGCAAGCAATTGCTGTCATCCTCAAATTGTGCGTTGTATTAAGATTCACCCATTCACATTAAAAGACAGAAATGAAATAAGATATTAGCAACGAAAAGTGCTGCTTTCATTCTTTGTAATCCTTATGATGTGTTTAAAATGTTCTGGAGGTTTGTAAAGCCAGCAATAAGAAAGTTTGATTATTTGATTATTTTTTGACATGAATTACAGGAAACTACTCTACATACTACATACATACTTTCAGGTGGCCACAGCAGCTATTTCTCAGGTTATTTATCTATACTTCTACAGTATATCTAAATGCACTGAGGCGATCTTGGTCAGAGTCAGATGTTCTCATACTGTCATGAATTATATACCTTCATGTCTGTGTAGGTTCTCAGTCATCCAGGTCATGGTATCCGTAGCAAGGTTTGTTGTAGGCAACTGGACTTCATAGAGTTCTTGAAGACGTTTCGCCTCTCATCCAAGAGGCTTCTTCAGTTCTGAAGAACTGAAGTCCAGTTGCCTACAACAAACCTTGCTACGTATATACCTTCATCTTCACACTGTGACACTTTGTGCCTAGATTCGTGTGCGGATCATTGAGGCCCGTCAGTTGTGTGGCAACAACATCAAACCAGTGGTGAAGGTGAATGTGTGTGGACAGACGCACAGGACGAGGATCAAGAGGGGAAACAACCCCTTCTTTGATGAGGTACTCTCACTTAACTCTTATACAGCGAGACGGTAGATGACGCAAATTTGACAAATAATTTGTGCCTTTTGATTTTATTGGTCTGTCACCTTAAAATAATTTGGTTTAGGGCTAGCCTTCTGAAATTACACATTTGTTCTCAGGTGTCCACTTTAAATGCTTTTATTCAGTCTATCGTCATTGAATTTTGTATTTTTGCAGATGTTCTTCTACAATGTCCACATGCTACCATCGGATCTGTTTGACAAGCACCTCAGCTTCCGGGTCAGTACACACATGGTGATTTCGAGCTCCTATCCTCTGTCAGTGTGTATAAATATTTAACGGTGAATTGTTACACTTTTCAGGTGTATAATTCCTATTCACTGAGAGCTGACAGTCTCATGGGAGAGTTCAAGGTACCTGGTTTCATCTAATCTTCACATAATATGTAGAGGAGTGTGTTTAATGTGTTAATATGAATCTTGCTGATCTTGTTTTGTTCTCTCACACAGTTGGATGTTGGTTATGTGTATGATGAACCAGGTAAGCATGTCACCAACCACAGATTTGTGTGTCATTTCCATTTGCTGAGAGGATGCTGTTGTTTAGCTTGGACATCAGAACGTGACAGGGAAATTATGTAGTTTTTAGTCGACCTGCTGTTTGTTCATCTTAGTGATTCTGTTTACAATATGTGTTTCTGTAAAATGATAAATGTTGTTGTTGTTGTTGAAACTTTGTAAAAAGTATATCTTTGTATATCAATAATAATGCACATGACTACTTGTATGTGAATGGGTTCACTTATAGTGATGAACCCACAAAGAATTAGATAATCATACACTACAATTCTTTATAGCATATATTTTTTTAAATAGCATTTTTCAGCTTGTTGTTTTGGTTTTCCTGCAACTTTACCACTCTGGTTGTGTAGATCTTGGCTGCAGCAGGCAGCACCAAATGGCAAACAGACAGAGTTAGGAACTAGATTGTGAACACAGTGGAGCAATTCGGCTGTAAAGTCAGATGTTTTCCTTAAAAATTGGGGGAGACCAAACAGAGCTAAAAAGAAAGTAAATAATGGACTCACATTAGCCAGGTAGCCCAAAACACGACTCCAAAGGAATGCTAATGTCGCTCCGAAACTGCTGGATGTGTCAATAAGCAACTGTTAGCTAACAAGTTTGCCTTATCAACTTAAAGTGATAATAAAAGTTCATGTGTACTTATGAGTTGAGTTGTGTACTTACATAATCTCAAAATGTTTTTCATTTGCCAGTACATTCTACCCGATGGTATTGTGTGTATTAATGAACTCTGTGTGTCCTTTATGTGGTGTATTTACATGTGTGTCTGTCCCATTGCAGCCCACTGTGTGATGAGGAAGTGGCTCCTGTTGAACGACCCAGACGACTCCAACTCCGGGGCTAAAGGCTACCTCAAAGTCAGCCTGTTTGTGGTGGGGACTGGAGATGAGCCTCCGGTACGACTGACAGATCACAGCCCTCAGATAACACTCACTGACGCTCCTCACTTCCTCTTACCTCATGTAAATATGGCAGCTACGCCGCTGGCTCTCTCATGGACACTTTTCTGCTGTTTCCATTTCACATACTGCAGGTGGAGAAGAGGGAGTCAAATGATGATCAAGATGACATAGAGAGTAATCTGCTGCTGCCGGCTGGAGTGACTCTGAGATGGGCCACTCTGTCTCTGAAGGTGTTCAGAGCGGAGGACGTTCCCCAGAGTAAGACAAGCTGTTGTGATTATTTTATATTAGCAACGAATTAAAAGGTCATTTAAACCACACAGCACTTCCAAAACTGGTTCAGACCACTGACCTAACATGAATAAAGATGGATGACATGTCCTTCCACTTCCTTCCACTGTGAAAAAAGAAAAAAAAACTAAATATCCCAGACACCAGCACTGCATCTTGCGCTGGTGACATAATTTGGAGCTAATTAATTAATTAATTAACTAATTAAAACCAAGCTTACCAGAAAAATTAACACAATTTGTTTCACGTGCACTTTGATTTCTTCAGTTTGGTCCACAAACATGGAGGAGGTGGGGCTTATAACCTATACTGCAGCCAGCCACCAGAGAGCAGTCAAGTTTTGGCCTCACTTTTGGGAAACTGTTTTTTGCTTGTGAACAAATGACATATATAGAAATGGACGACATGACAAAGTTGGAGTTCAGCTCGCTGAAACTTAAGTGTTAGCAGCAGGCTGCCAAACTTGATAAAAGCAAGCGGACTGTGTTACAATGTGGTTAATTTAATAATAATGATTTAATAATTTATAATTGCTTAATTAATTTACTTTAAATTTTTTCTTATTTCAGTGGATGATGCGTTCGTCCAGGCTGTGAAAGAAATTTTCGGAGGAGATGAAAACAAGAAGAACCTGGTGGATCCGTTCTTAGAAGCTCGCTTTGCTGGCAAAAAGGTTCCTGATCATTTGTTTCTTTTTAGCTGTGGTGTAAAATGCGAGCACGCTGGATGTAACACTGACTATGTTTACATGCAGAAAAGATTCTGGTATTTACCCTCCTGTTCCTATTCAGCTGTTTACATGGATTATGAAAATGAATATTCCATGAGTATTCCCATGTACTGGGGCACTCTGGTGGCTCAGTTGGTGTGAGGCCCATGTGCAGAGGCCATCATTCCTCAGCAGTGGCCATGTGTTTGGTTCCCGCCTGTGGCCCTTTGCTGCATGTCCCCCCCCCCACTCTCGCCCCCATTTCCTGTTGATATCTAAGTCTTTTGTAATGTTTAAAAGTGGGTGTGTTTCTCCGTCTGACCAGAAATTTGGGCTATTCTTTTGTGGATGCATGTCTCTACTCCAGTCTTACAAAACTGCTGACCGTAAACAGGCAAGAGGCCATGTGTGTTGCAAACTGCGGTAAAAACCCCAACTGAGACACATATTCCAGTGCTCTATAACCACGTCCAAAGGATGCTCCTAAAACCAAATGATACTTTCTTACATATCTTAATCGGAAAATGCTGCATGATGACGCCTAATTCAGAATATCCAAGCTGAATATGCTGTTTACATGACCTGTATCTAATTCAAAATATCATCATATTTGGAGTAATAGTGGAAAAATTGTGTGCATGTAAACATAGTTCTTGTTGTGTAACAGAAGAAACACTGATGTGTAGTTTTTCTGTCTCTCCAGCTGTGTACTCAGATCATGGAGAAGAATGCAAACCCAGAGTGGAACCAAGTGCTGAACCTCCAAGTAAAGGTAAGAGGTCCTGAGGATGGAAAGCTGCTTTCTGACCTACAACTCCAATTCCAAAAATGTTTGTTTGTTTAAAATGTCAATAAAAAACACATGGCAAATACTTTTTGACTTGTATTCAATTAAATACAGTACAAACACAAGATATGTAATGTTGAAACTGACACATTTTATTGTTTGTTTGTTTTTTGTAAATAAACAATCATTCGGAATTTGATGCCTCAACACAAAACTGCAAGGGATAGGAATTTCAGCATCTGCAATGCATAATATCATTGAAAGATTCAGAGAATCTTGAGAAATCTCGAAAAGGCTGAAAACCAGCATTAAATGACCCGTGACCTCTGACCCCTCGGGTGGCACTGCATTAAAACCTGCTTTAAAAACCCACATGCATTTACAACATGGGCTCAGATACACTTTGGAAAACTGCTGTCAGTAAGCACAATATGTCACTGTGTCTACAAATGCAAGTACTGTACTGTATTCAATTGAATATATGTCAAAATCATTTAATCCTGTTTTCATTTACATTTTACACAACGTCACAACCTTTTTTGACTTGGGGTTGTAGAACACAAGTAAAAAAAGTAATAAATATTAGGAATGAAGTTCTCAGTCTGACTTGTTTTTAACCTGTTTCTTGTGTTTTCTGTAGTTCCCCTCTATGTGTGAGCGTGTCAAACTGACAGTCTTTGATTGGTAAGTCAAACAAGAATGTAAAATTTTGTATGTAAAAGATTTTAGCCTGTCTTACTTTGTGTCTAAGAAGCTTCAGTGTTATCTTGTCCATAAAGTTATGTTGGATTTAGAGGGTGTACCGCTGAATTTCTGCAGTGTGGTCAGCTGTGCTCTGTGTGTGCGTCTGAGTGTGTGTTTCCATGCCCCATCACCAACCACATGAGAATAATGTAGCAGGCTGTGACTCAGGCGGTGCAGGCCCCTCCCTTTCCCCTCACGCTCTGGGATCCTGTTGGCACCAACTTTCAGCTCACTTTTATTATTGTGTGTTCGAGTGACTGAACAGTCCGATAGCTCAGGTCCAGGAAGGCTGAAGGGAAATAAGTGCAAGAGGAAAGGTTATAAAAACTGTGTGCACCTCAGAAGGTGTTGAAAACACACTTGGATCTGAGAGCCAGTAAATGCATTATGAAGCAAGGTTGTTTTTATATTCCACATACTGTACTTCCTCTGCAACGCAGAGCATAACAGTAGCCCTGTGACATTTGCATGTTATTTAAGTTAATCACATCATTCAGTGCTACGCAGCATAAGTCTAAAGGTGTTGTGTGTGTGTGTGTGTGTGTGTGATTGCAGGGATCGTTTGACAGGAAATGATGCTATTGGCACCACATACCTGAACCTGGCCAAGATAGCCTCCTCTGGTGGAGAAATAGAAGGTATTATTTTTATTATTTTAATCTTTGATTTTTCTTATTAAAATAAAACATTATGAAAAAATAATTCAATTTAGGCTTTTATACGTAAGAATAAGTCTGGATTTTTTATGCAAACCCAAGTACTGAAGTTAGCCTTTACATTTGCAAGATTTTTGTTTTTGTGTTACTATGTGGGAAAGAAAAAACATCTTACAGTTAGAACTGAAGTTGTTATTTTTATGTGCCTGTTTGTATTAACTTCTAAATACTACTTGAATTGTCCCTTTTCTCCTGAAATAGAGGAACATGCGGGAAATGATGAAATGCCGTCATTTGAAGGTTCAACTGTGCTCTTTGTTTTGCCCCGTGTTGCATGAGATGTAATGCATTGAGCATGTTGTGCACGCTAATTGTCTCATTCTGTGTGCACATCGCATATAAACCTGTGCTATGCTCTGTTTTGACATTAGAGTTAGGATTTAAATGTTTAACCTTTTTATTTTTGTTGTCATACTGTCATGCCTGCCTCATGCTTACCCAGCATTCCCCATTTTCCACCTAATTCTGTCCATCACCACCGCTTCAAATACAGCAACACTGACATACTAACATAAAAGGGATTAGATTATTTGAGTGGGGTGATATGAGGTTCATATCAGATCCAAAGTTAGATTATTACCTACAGTAGATGGCAGTCTGCATGCCACCAGTTTGGAGAAGCAGAGAGAAGTACCAGCACAGAAGCTATGCAATGTACTGCTGGGGACAGGGTCGGCAACAAATTAGCCACTTAAAAACACCTTCTTAAAAAAATCGTATAATTTAAGGGTACACTAGATTTAGAATATTTTCACATTTTGCCTTCCTGTCAGAAAACCTTTTCTGACAGGAAACTGTTATATAAGCCAAATATTGCTCACTCAAATTGATTGATTGTGAAAACAAAACAAATTTTACTTTGCTGAACGTGGTGTTGCTGCTCTTCTGTGATGTGCGTTAGCTTGTTTGAGTTATTGTGACTTTATTTTAATAGGTTAGTTCAAATTCACCAAAGTCACACAATAATACAAACAAACTAACTAACAGAGCAAGGCAGCTGTAGACCAGCAATTGTTTTCTGCAAACAACTGTACAATTAATAATTTTCCCAAAGGAGTCTAGTTGGTTTAGAGAGAACAATAACACTGGTTTCCCCTCTGAAAAGGCTGTCTGACGGCAAAGTAAAGCAGTGAAAATATTCTAAACATAGTGTTCACTTCAACTGGTCTGACATATTTAGGTGGCTAATACATATATGTACATATATACATTTTGTACAGTACATTGTATAGCTTCCTACACTGGGGCTCCTGCTGCTTCTCCCTCATCTGAGGCTGTGATGACCACCATCTACTGTAGGTAATACACAGACAGCTGGATAAATACCTCATACAGCCCCGCTTGAAATAATCAGAACTGTCCCTTTAAGGCTTTGCTTAGCTCAGCTTGAGTTTAATCAAAGAAGATTTTAAGTCTATTTCCATCTCTCCACAGCTAACACAGGGCAGGCTGAGGTGGGTTTCCTGCCTGTGTTTGGACCCTGCTATGTCAACCTGTACGGCAGCCCCAGAGAGTTCACTGGCCTGCCAGACCCATATGAGGATCTCAACTATGGCAAGGTAGTAGTGAAGACTTTTCAGAATCTGTTATGTTCAACTGTAACCTTTCTCCTCACTTCTATCCCTGTCCTACATCTCTTTTATTGTTTTTTTTGTTTTTATATCAATGTCTTTGCAGGGAGAAGGAGTGGCGTACAGGGGCAGGATCCTGGTCGAGCTCTCCACTAAGCTAGAGGGCAAAGCAGACAAAGCCGTAGACAGCATCAACAACGATGACATCCTGGTGGTGCAGGTATTGTAACTATTTATCCACTGAGTGATATCTGACAAGTGTGGTTCAGCTTGACAACAATGTGGTTTTACTTGGACAAGATTTGGGATGTGGCGAGACGTGAACTTATTGTCGTCTTTTCCTCCAAGCCAGGCTTAAAATCCTTCAAACGATAGCTTGGATTATTTGATGTGGAGTTGTATTAGGTACTTATCTAAAGTCTATGTATTAGCTACAGGAGAGGGTGGTCAACATGCCCCCAGTTTGAAGAGGCAGAGAAGGATACCAGCATGGAAGCTAAGCAGTGAAGTGCTATGGACAGGGTCAGCAAAAAAAGGTATTTTAGCCACTGAAAAAAGGTCCACCTGGAAAAAAAAACAAAACACTATCAGTAGACATTATATTTACAATATTTTCACCGCTTTACCTTGACTATAGACAGGCTTTTCTGACAGGAAACTGCTGTTATATAAGCCAAATATTGCTCTCTACAAACGAGCTGCTGGTGTACAGCTGCCTCAATCTCTGTTAGTTTATGTTATTGGTTGACTTCAGTGTTTTAAAAGGATGGTTTGCCTTCACTGAAGTTACACAACAACATAAACAAACCGACAGATTGAGGCAACTGTAGACCAGCAACTCCAGTGTTCTGCAAGGAAGAATTACTGATGTCACCCACTGAATTTGGTTGGTTTGGAGAGAGTGATATTTGGCTCATGTAACGGCAGTTTCCTGTTGGAAAAGGCTGTCTAACTGCAAAATGAAGTAGTTAAAATATTAATATTTGGTGGTGGGCCTTATACAGGTCGATAAAAAAAGACCTCTTGATTTTGACCCTGTCCACAGAAATTCATTGCTTAGCTTCTGTCATGGTGCTTGTGATGCTTCTCCAAACTGGGGGCATATCGACCACCATCTCCTGACTATGACTATGGATAAGTACCTCATACAACCCCACAGCAAATAATCTGAATGATCCCTTTACAAATTCTGTACATGACCACTGAATTTTAGTTGATTAAAATATTTTCTACTTCTTCTTTCTTCTTCTGTTTTCTTCCCTATAATTAGAAATACCAGCGGAGGAGGAAGTACAGTTTGTGTGCGGTCTTCCACAGCGCCACCATGATACAGGAACCAGGAGAGCCAATCCAGTTTGAGGTCAGCATCGGTAACTACGGCAACAAATTGGACACCACCTGCAAACCGCTGGCCTCCACGACTCAGTATAGCTGTGCTGTGTTTGATGGTGAGTGAGGAAGCTGGTATCTGATCTATTCATGCACCACAGACACATTTAAAAACCAGCTGTCTTATCAAAAGAGTTTTTAATTTGTGTGTAATCTCTCTAGGTAACCACTACTATTACCTGCCCTGGGCGGACACTAAGCCTGTGGTTGTGGTTCTGTCATTCTGGGAGGACATCAGCCACCGCCTGGACACTGTCAACATCATCCTCTACATTACTCACTGCCTGGTAATGCTGAATTATCCTCTGTAATCCTCAAAAACTTTGATTACAGTCAGAGTCGATGATTTATTGCCTGTTGATTTGGAACCGTTTAAACATGATGTAATGTACTAATGTTTGGTGCGTGTGTCTACTTGTACCAAAGTGAAAATATGTTGTAGGAGTCATGATTGGAGTGTAATCCTCACCCCTATTGTTTTGTTGTTGCAGCAATCCAACCTGGAGGCGTTTAAAACTGCCATCCTGGCAAAAGTCTCTGACAACCAGCTAGTGGAGGTGTGGCTGAAGTTGCTCGACCAGCTGATTGAAGATCTAGAAAGGTAAATAGCGGGCATGGTGCTGCTGAAAAGTGCAGCAAGATTATTTCTGCTGGCTGTGTGTCTTTTTAATGTAATGAAAAGTCAAAGGAAACCCAAAGAGACAGACACAAATTAAGCAAAATGTGTTCAGTTTCACCTAAAAACAAGTGGTCAACCCAGAAGGATTTAAGAGTTTACAGGGTAAACTCAGTATAATCTCAGTTTGTGTCATGTTTTGACTGAAGTGAATTAATCCTGCATTCGTGTGGTGTCGGATTGATAGGAAAATTGAGTTCCCAACTGGGAAAATTCCTGTGAACGCCCCTTCAAGTCAGAACAACAACTTGGAAATGATAAAATGATAAAATCTGTTGCACAAGTTGCCAAGTTGTTATCTTTTGACGTCACAAATGCAGAAACATGGCAGACAAAAGTAAATGTTGATAACTTTTTTTAATTAATTCATGTTCTGAATATCTGTTTTTTATTCACATGCAACCTGTAATTGTTAGCTGCTTTCCACACAGAGTGACCTCAGTTAGATGGAAAAGTTATTACCATTAATCTTGTAAGTCAGGTAAAATGGATTCAGCATGTGTCATACACCACCCTCTTCCCAACCCAGGAAAATGAACTGTCTGAGGAGCATGTGAATGCACTATAATCCCATTTTTGTCTCTGCTCCCCTTCAGTTTCCCGACACCTGTGCTGGAGGGTCGCCCCAACCTGACCTCTCTGGACATCCAGATCAAGAAGCTGCGAGACAGCGCTCTGACCACCATCAAGGACGGAGCCAGACGCATGAGAGAAGAGGCCAGAGAGATCCGTGACACCCTGGCCGACATTGAGTCCTGGGCGGACAAACTCAAAATGCTGGCTGAGGAGGTACGGACACACAGCTGTCTGTGAAGTGACATGGATCTGGGACAGCGGCTCAGAACTGTTCACTGATCATTCACACTATCTCAGGTGAAATCAGCCTCACATTGATGCAATATCTAATGCACCGTTTGTTGACATGTTTTTACCGTCACTGCGTCCAGCCTCAGAACAGCGTGCCTGACGTGATCATCTGGATGCTGCGCGGTGAGAAGAGGGTGGCCTACAGTCGCATTCCCGCTCACCAAATCCTCTACTCCACATACAGCGAGCAGGCCTGTGGACAACACTGTGGCAAAACACAGACTATCTTCTTACAGGTACACATCCATAATCAAAAACAAGCCAACAAATAAAGGAAGGGTTGGAAAAATTAATGTAGTAATTTAGCAGATAAATTATTTTAAACTTTTGGTGCTAGAAGATGCTGCACTCGAATTAATTCCACTGAGATCATAATACTTGTGATTTTTTTTTCCTTTTTCTTTCCTCTCAGTACCCCATGGACAAGAACAAGGGCCTGAAGGTGCCTGTTCAGATTAGAGTCAACATGTGGCTGGGTCTGTCTGCACATGAGAAGAAGTTCAATTCCTACTCTGAGGGAACCTTCAGCGTCTTTGCTGAGCTGGTAAATCACTTCAAAATATCATGGACACAGCAGAGCATGTATTTATGTTTATCTCTCACAGTAAAAAAAAAAAAATCTGTTCTATATTCACAAAATTGCAGAGATTTTAAGCTTATCTGGATTTTCATAATTCTCATAATTGTCATTTTTGTCATCTGTGTTTATTATTAATTTTTAACCTATTTTGCATTGTCGATCAGTGAGTGTTTGGTGGGAAGGGGGAGAAAAATCAAAATATCGGGTGACAATCTTGTCCATTTACATTGTTTTTTAAAATGTTTTTGTACATCTAATATTCCTGAAAATAAAAAATATTGATAAAAAACAAAAGGTATTACATTAGAACTTCAAAGATCTTTTGAAGATTATTCAGAGCAAGCGGTCTCGTCAGTATCTAAAACTAAAACCTCCTTTGCGCTACAGTACGAGAACCAGGCCCAGATGTTTGGGAAGTGGGGGACCACAGGACTGGTGGGACGCCACAAATTCTCCGACGTAACTGGCAAACTGAAGCTGAAACAAGAATACTTCATTCCCCCAAGAGGATGGGAGTGGGAAGGTGACTGGTTCATTGACCCGGAGAAAGCGTGAGTGTGATTGTAGATGACTGTTTGGCATCTTTTGTCTTCTAAAATGTAAAATGTTTGACCAAATACTTTGGGATTCAGACGAGTTACATCTATGAGACAGTTTGTCTTAACTTTTATGGAAGTTCCCCTGCTGATTATACTGGTCGAATGTGTGTTTTCCCTTCTGAACACACACATTCTGTGGACTGTGGAGGAAGTGGGCTAAGTCTGCTCCCTACTGCTTACATTCCTCTCATGCCACGGACCATGATTTAATGACAGTGTACCAGACTGTGCCACTGAGCTGGAAGTTATTTACACTTACCTTTTTAATCTGTCACCTCAAGTACAACCATTCTCTGCACTTCAATCCAAATTTACAATGCAATCATCATCATTACATGTCCTGGAGCATCTCAGGCATTAACTACTGTATATTTGCTATGTACAGACTATGGCTGTCAAAAGGATTTGTACTTTTCAATACCACCTGCTTAAAACAATATAATATCAGTTAATGAGTATCAAAAGAACCTGCTGGTCCTGCCTGAAACTTGGCTTGCATCATAGCAGAACTAGACAGACATTTTGTGTACCAGCACTGTGTATAGGTTGTTAATAAGGGGGAAAAAAGAATAAAATGTCCTATTTTTTCTTTTTGCCATGGTATAGAAAGAGGTATGGAGTGTTTTTTCAATACTAGCTTTGTATCCAAGTTAAAAAAAAAAAGATATAATCATGACTAACTTAGTACAAACAAGTCGCAAAAGAAAGTTAAAAAAAGTTGCAACAAATGCAAACTTCATATAAGTCATGAGAGATCAACATCTTTGTTTTCTTCTTATCTTTTCCTTTAATTCATCACTCATCTGAATATCATAAGTGATCCATTACAATACACAGAAAGTTAAATTGCCTAAGTGAAACATCAACAGTTGGGTTACTCCCAGCATGTAAACACAGTCACTGTTAAAATAAGCAAACCTTTTCCTCTCTCACGCTGCACTAACGTCATCATACTGAAGTTGTGGCGTGCATTGCTGCGCCAGATATCTTTTGTGAAGGTGCCATCGGAGGGCGCCCAATCTCACACATAGTGACTTTTAGTAGGCTTTGTAAAAGTGTGTTTTCATATTTCACACACAGATGATACACACAGTATGTCTGACTTTGTGTTTCAGCCTGTTAACAGAGGCAGACGCTGGACACACCGAATTCATGGACGAGGTGTTCCAAAACGAAACTCGCTTCCCTGGTGGAGAGTGGAAGGCTGCCTCTGAGCCCTTCACTGACGTGGTGAGAACAGCCCGCTGACATGCAAATGATGTACAGGGTGGCTTTAAACAGCACACATACAAACACAGCTCATATCCTTGTCTCTGTGACACACAACACAAATTATGATAAGTCGAGGCTCTGTTGATAAAATGACATTACATTCGTTGAAGAGCACATTATGACTGGTATAGGACTCAAAGTTCAGGACTTAAATGCAAAGACCTGATACTTGTGACTTGCAAAACAATGACTTGGTCCCACCTTAACTGAGATTTTATGTTGCACAGAATGGAGAAAAGAGCCGTAACCCCAGAGAGTTTGACTGTCCTCCAGGTTGGATGTGGGAGGACGAGTGGACTGTGGATGACAACAGAGCTGTGGATGATCTAGGTGCAGACATTTACCTCACCAGATTAAATCTAGAGAGCCGTGTTTTTCAAGTAGTTTGTTGCTATAAGTAGTTATTCAAAAAGGCAGGGCAGAAATGTGTTAATGTTTCTTGTTTGCAATCCTCTGACTCATTCTGGCTATTTCATAATCCTAATAAATTCAACTTGCATGGCGAAATTTAAAACATATGTCCTTGTATCCAAACAATAATGAAACAAAGGAAACTTGTTTGTGAGCATGTGTCTGTGTGTTTGCTCTCTACAGGCTGGGAGTATGGAGTCACTATTCCCCCAGATGACAAGCCTCGGTCCTGGGTCTCTGCAGAGAAGGTGTACCACGTCCACCGCAGGAGGAGGCTGGTTCGACCACGAAAGAGGGCTGCAGTCCCTGCAGGAGCTGCTGTGGAGGTCAGCATAGAACAGTACGGCAGCACTAGGGGAGACTGGGGACAGCAGCAAACATTTCTGTCAATCTTTATACATTAAACTTGCATCTGTCTGCTAATTACCCATACCATTTAAAAATTAGATCATATGACACATGGTTCACAATAGTTATTGAATGTAAGAAGTAAAATGTTGATGTTCTTGATGTTTTTTGTCTCATTAAGCTAGTATTGTGAAATTACAATTATAGTATTATTTATACAATTATGTTATAGATTTATTTAATGATATTTAATAAATAATGGTTGAATTTGTGTAGAACAACTGTGCAGGGTCTAACTGAGCATGTGCAGTATGAGTCTCATCACTCTAGCATGTTTCTGATCGGAGTAATAAGACTTGTTCCAACTGTCACCTGTTGCTATTGTCCCCAGTCTACCCTACTGTATATATTGTTGTCCATATGCAGTTATTTTATATAGGAAGCTGATTTTGCAAAACACAACTCTGATCACGAGACTGATATCCAGGTGTTTTTCTGGCTAACAGTTTTATGTCACAGTATACATTATAATCTTGCATTACTAATCATTGTTTCACACTGATTTTCATTTTGGCTCACAGAGGCGGGACAGAGGCGACCCTGAGGGCTGGGAATTCTCTTCCCTGATTGGCTGGAAGTTCCACAGGAAGGAGCGTTCATCGGACACGTTTCGTCGAAGGCGCTGGAGGCGGAAGATGGCACCAGAGGACCGGCTTGGAGCATCCGCCATCTTCCAACTGGAGGGGGCGCTGGTGAGTGGACAAAGGAAAATAAACACTTTATTGTGATTTGAGATGCTTGATTGGGTCAGGATCTGGTTTCTTAAAGTCTGACTGCAGCTTAAAGAGTCAACTGTCAACATGTAAGCTGGAAAAGAAGGACATGAACCGGATCTGAACTCACTGAGTCACTGAATATTTTCAAATATTTACTTATGCATTAAACACATCTACAGTGCCATGGTGTGTTTTTATTTGTCAGAGTGTGGTGTAATGCATG
>JAJHUR010092499.1:9301-34555 GCA_027495735.1 Lutjanus campechanus
GGTTAGCGCCGAGTTAGCTGAGAAGGAAAGGCTAATGTTAGGGTAATGCTAACGCTTGTATTGTACCTTTAAAACATCAGCTCCAGTGTGACTGTGTCTCTTTGAGAAGTGTTGTATTCCAGAACTGAGCGCATGTCTGTGTCTGTTGATAGACTGTTGTTAGCTGGCAATAACATGCAGCCTTCTTAATAGATTTTGGGCACAAAGGTTTAGACATTTTGAAAGCATATGGGTTCATATTTGTGAGCTCAGAGCTTTAAGGCAGTTGCGTGCTTTAATTGCAACATATATTCAAACACGGTATTGGCTGATCTTGTTGTAAGTGTGTGTGTGCATGTAGGTTACAGTCTCCTGCGTAACTTGAACGCACGCAGAGCTGTTCAGCTGGCAAAGATGGTGGGAGCCTTTCACAACACAGCATGATACAGCAGAGTAGTTTTAGCAATTCATCACTTAAATTTAGTGTTTTATGAAATATATATAGGCCTATAAAATTTTAAAAACACCCAGAAAAAAAAGAGTAAAAAAAAGTACATGAACTTGGTGTCCTAAGTGGTAGCTATGAGCTTCAGTTTAAGTGCTCCTGGAAGTGGAAGTACAATATTTATAGTTAGATGTTTTCACTAACCTCTATATCACAATCAGACTCCTTTAAACAATCAAAAGACATAAATGGTGTCGTGAAAGATGCAGCGCTGTGCTGAATCATGTCCAGGTTTTTTTACACAATAGTTGCCCTGTCAAATCCCAGTTTTCCACTGCTGACTGAGGTTTGTTCTGATGATTGGGTTTGCGGTAGAGTCAGGCTTCTGTTAGCGTCACAGCCTGACTGAAGGCTGTGGTTGAAGCGCCGCGCTGAGAAACAAGAGGCAGGCTTGTTAGCGAGAGCTTTTCAACAGCTTCCCTGTCCCTCCCGGGTAATCAGCGCGCCACAATAATCCATTAAGGGGGACTTGACTCAAGACTTGGCCCCTCTTGACACAGGGTAACTGTTAGTGTCCTGCTGAATCAATACTTCTCATCACTGTGTGCATACATGTTCCCATTTACTCCCAAGGCTCACTGTTTAATATGCGTGCAATGTCTGGCTGCTTTATATTCTCGGTGCTTTCATACTTGTGTCTCTGTAACTGTCATACATCAAGTCATAATGTATTTAAACTCTGAGGCATCATCAGTTGTAGTTTTATTTTTTATCATTTTTATTCTGAAGACAATGAAATCCATGACTCATCATTTCGCTTATACCCAGCTTATAAAACTTTTTCAGAAACCCTACATGTCTGAAATAGATATTTTTACAATTATATCACTTTTTCTAAGCAATGTACTTTTTCTTATGCTGTATGTCATGCCATATGCCCAGGTACATAACTCGGCTGATAAATGATAAGCCTTTGTTAGCTCTTCTAATGCTGTTTGCAACAAACAAGCTGCAGCTGCTCCTCATTAATTGTTTTTCCACATGCATGTTTGGATGTGTGTGATTTTAATTAGGCAAATAATTTTATCCAAACATGTCCGTCTCCTTAGGGCTTATATCTGTTTCAAATTTGGTAATTTATTATTTTGTTCCAATGATAGATTTTATGGGTATTAACCCTAAAGATCTTAGACTGATCAGTGATGAATCTACAAACTTTGGGATTTCATAGTGAAAAAAAACAGGCAGCCACCTTTAAAAATATATACGTATAATTCATGATCTGATATAGCAGCTACTATTTTATAAAGGTACTAAAAAATACTGAACAATCTTTTTGCTACACTAAAACAAATCCTCAATCAGCCAATAAAACATGATTACTTCACCACTTAGTATTGAAGTTATCCACTAAGTGGTTTGTGTTTGGCATTTTGATTGATTGCAACAGATTGCAACAAGAGAACTTTGCCATCAAATGTTTTTGGTTAGTAATAAATATCATTAAAAATATCACTTTGTGTGTATGTTTGAAAAGCAGTTAATGATCATCACAACTCACCAGAATATTTCATCGCTGAGTTTGGAACACTTCAAACCAAATTGTGGGTTCATTTCCAAGTTGAGGTCACGAGGTCACAACTCATAAAGTTGTGTTTGCACATGACATTAAGGCAGCGTAAGCTAATAAAAAGCTCTTATGAAGAGGGATAAACAACACTAACTCATCAACACTCAGAATTTTATTACTATATCTGCCAAGATTTATATTCCTCATAATTTTGCTGTCCTGGTTTAATTTTACCCTCTCCCAAGCTCGCTGCTCCACTCTGCCCAGTTCAAATTGTGTATTAATTACACTCTGTTGGCAAACTACTTCCAGATCCAAACTACATCAGTATTTTTTTTTTCCTTGTTGTGTTTCTCAAATTCAGATACCCTATTTTCACAACAAGAGGAGATTGCAGATTGGTAATATGTCGCTATACGGGATGCACTTTAGGAGAGTACCATAAACTTAAACTTCAATTTAGAGCTGCACAGATCCTTTCTGGATGATACTTATTATTATTCTTATTATTATTGGGATTATGTGTAAAAAAAAACATGAGGCTGAAGCTGAACTTTAGTGGTGAAAAGTTCTGTGTCAGTTGATGTCAATGCACATCCAGTCACGTTTCCAAATCCAGTCAGTTTTCTCCACCTGGAAAGCTTGTGTAGTTTGTGTAATGTAACTTGTGTATTGGCATCCTCCAACCATTGTGGGGCGCTGTAGGATTCTGACTTAAAGAAAGCCCTCAGGTCCCATGATTGATTGCTTAGAGCTTAAGTTTGCTTTTTTTTTATGTCCCAAGATGCGAATGTTACTTTTTTTTGTTAGTGTTTGTAATATGTTTGTTAGGCACATGGTGACTTGGTCTGTTGGTAATTGCCAGTTTTGTGCTGGTTTACTGCACCATGAGCGAGGTGGCTTCATTCCAGCTACAACTGCAAGCTACAATCTGGATCCCGTGTCCCTTGTGTAAAAGACTAATACAGAGAAGATGTGATGAGCGCTACCAGTCTCTCAATTCGCACTGCTTTGTATGTGTTTGCAAACAGAAAACATGTGGGATTGTGTAAATTAGATTGAAACTTGGACCAGTGACGTAAGCCCGGTCCCATCTCCACTCGGTACAATACTAGTAACATTTAAAAAAAAATGTGGTATTGAAAAAGCATCAAATTATTGATAGTTAGGAGGCGTGTTACTCAGTAACTGTTGTGTGAATGATTTGTCTTTGCTGTGGTTGTATTGTTGAACAAAAGTCAGAACCTGAAGGCCTTCATAGAAAAACACAGCGTCACTGCAGGCCGTTGCTGATACACCAGCATGACAAAGGATTTTAACAGTGAGAAGTTCAGATGGACCAACCAGCATCAGCATCACTGTAACGTGAGTCTCCCCGGTGGCTGACATGCTGCCTGTTGTTTCTTCCAGAGGTCACGAGCGGCTTCGGGCATCAATTAGGTATTTCCTGTTCAGCAGACCTGACCTGCTGTGACCCCCTTTTTTTTTTTTTCTTCCTCTCTCCCTCCTCACACACCCATGGCTGTATTAGACATGCCAAGTATGTAAGCAGAGCCACTGCAGCATGTGATCCAAAAGGCCATATGTTGTGCGATGCAAGTGCAGTTGCTAAAGTTAGTAATCTTATTTGTGTGGTTGCACTCCTGGAATCAAGATCAATTATTTATGGCAAGAAAGTTCCCAGTAATTGATGTAAGTTGTATGCCGCTCGTGTTTGTGCTTATAGCTGCCAGATCCTTTCAGTGATTGATCACCACCACATTTGTGTTGGTGTGCGTCCAGAGCTGTGTGTGTGTGTGTGTGTGTGTGTGTGTGTCCAACCCCCTTCTCTTGGTGATGACTGCATGTTATTAAAGTGGAATGCCTTGCTACATGGAGGGGAAAAAAATCTGTAACTGCTGCATGAATGTAAATCAGTGTTTTGTGCTTCTCTCCATCTTGAACAACACACACACTTCCATTAATATGAATACTGACAACTGTAATTTCACATATTACATGGTTGTTATGCATGACATCACATACCCCACACAGTAGCTGCTGGTGTGATCATATTTGACGATCTGATCGGGATGCCTGCCTGAGAGAATATAAATAGAGTTTTTATCTCCCCTGATTCAGTCTTCCTGTTTGGAACGTGGAGGACTTCTCCTGAGGCTACAGAGCTGTCTGGCTCAGTCTGGCCGGCCGCACTGCAGCACTTTCTCAGGGTAAAATTTCAGTCGTAATAACCTCGGACGGGCGGGCAGGCCGAGGGGCACGCGGGGCTGCGTGCAGGCTCAAATGCAGATAGTTTGGGGGGAAAAAAATAAACACAGTGGGCGCGGAACAGTAGTTAAGCAGGGAGAAATAAAGAAAGAAAGACAGGCAGGCAGGCAGATGTCTCCTACTGTACACTGATCTGTTGTGACCACAAGACCGCATTACACAATGAAAAGCCCAGAGCAGATTTACTCTAATTTTATACACTTGTAATCAGCTAAATTGACAAAAGGGAATAGTGGTTAAAAGGAGATGCCCTCATATTTTCCTGTGGCTACAGTTTTCTTGTAGGTATCACTGTTTTATTGATCAAACTATATGTTAGGACTCTAGCTGATGATTATTTTCCTCATCAGTTAGTCTGCTGATTATTTTCTTGATTAATCTATTTCTTTTAGTCTAGAAAATTTTAGAAATGAATTAAATGATGAATAAATGTCTTGTTTTGTGGACAACCCAAATATATGTAGTTGAGTGTCATGAAGGACGAAGGAAAACACAAAATCTTCACATTTAACAAGGTGGGATCAGAAATTTTAATGAATCAATAATCAAAATAGTTGCCAATTTATTTAATGATTGATTCATAATGGATTAATTGTTGCAGCTCTTCTCTCTAATCTCTAAAATTTCTCTCTGCCTTGCCTTGCCTTTTTCTCCAAGAATTAAAAGTTGGTGTAAAGGCAATAACCCAACCTATATAACAATAAAGTTATCCTGTTTTACTTTAAAGTTTTAGTTCTTTTCTTACATCTGCATATTGTTGTGTTTGGATACAGAGATGTCACAGTGATATTCAGTTTCAGTTCTTTATGCAGCCTAAGTGTTGTGAAATCTTGCTGGGAGACTCCAGTGTCACAGAGAAATTGAAAAATAAAAGATTGATGTGCGGAGCCTAAAAAAAGAGGGGGGAACGGAGAGGCAAGAGGGGAGAGGCAGTACTAAGAATATACTGAAGGAGCTTCTCACGCTCTCGCCTTTATCCAAGCAGCCTGAAACCTCCGGGGGATATCCCTCAGACCTGCCCACCGTGCCCATTTACGCCGAGAGTTGCGGGATCCATCTTTCAACCGGAGTGCTGTGAGTGTTTCTGGTATCAGTCCAACTTCACAAGCATCCCCGTGTCAAACGGTTATGTCAAATGTTCTGGAAATTATTCAATAATAATTAGTGAAGGTGCAACTGAAAGTCAGGCATTGATTTCCAGGTGGCTGAGGCGCCTCTAGTGTGTGATTTGCAAGATGATGCAATTGTAGCAAGCTTTGACATGACTCGCAGTGAACCTTGGGTTGAGACGTACTTCAGCTCAGCAGACAAACTGTCAGGGTCGGCCTTAACAACTCACACATTTCAATGTGAATGCCAAACTTGCATCAAGAGAACACTTACAGTACACGGCCCAGGGCCATGTTTTTCTCCTTTTTCATGTCATCATCTGAAGTGTCTGTTTCAGATGTTTAACTTCAGTCATGTGTTTCTTTGATACTTCAACTGTCGGTGTCAAATATGTAAGATAGAACGTTCATTTACCAACAAGGGTGACTTTTAAAAGGGCGAATATCATCGTGGTGCTGTGTGTTGTGCGGTCACGTTTCGTTGATTCGAGCAGTAATTCAGATCTCGGATCAATTGTTGCCCCCTGCAGCCCCTAATGAATCAGCCCACAGATCCAAGATTAGATGTTCTCAGAGGTTCGGGCTCCAAAAACAAAAGCGGTGGAGTGTAATTCCCTCTTTGTTCTTTGAGAGAAAGAAAAAAAAAAGTTTTTTATCGCCCACGGATGGTTGAAAATTTAGAAGAGAAACTTATTACTGGACCCAAGAAGCTTACAGTTTTGAAGGCACAACAGAAAATTAAAACAAATGACTTGTTTACTTTGCATTTGGCAAAGGAAATAGGAAAACTGAGTGCGTACAGTAAATGCCAGCTCAAGTTTGCTCCTTGTTTCACTTTTTCCCTGCCTCTGCCCCTATTTTTGGCTATTTCCCCTCCTGCTCCGCTGTTCTTCCTCTTTATTCTATTTTTTGTCCTTCCATAATTCTTTCCAGTCATCCGTCTTCCAGCAGAACCAGACGGCAAAATGTTAAGTGGAGCACCTACCCTGGCTTTGTGGTGCCGCGTCTGCCTGACCAGAAATTCAATGAGTGCGGCAAGTGGCGAGCCTGCAGGTTGTAGACACGCTCGGCGGCTTCAGAGGCCACCAGCTCTGGTTGTGGATTAGCCGTCGTCATGTGGAAGAGGGTTCCACCAGAAAGCAGACGGAGTGGCTGTCTGGTGCAGAGCCTGTCACAGCGGACAGTGGCCCGTGGTCTGTGGTTTAGTGTGAGCTCATGCACTGTCAACCTGCAGTTTCCACACAGACACTGACTCATTTGGACAGCATCCTGCTTATTATTGGTCCCTTATGTATGAAAAACACTGATTTTACACATCTTATCATGCCTAAAATAGTTGTCTGTGACTATGATGATCAGGCACTTGGACTATTTTATCTCGTGACAGTTAGTTACATGCATAGTGGTCAGAAATAGCGTCACTGGGATGCTTGGAAGCGCTATGGCATGGCCTATAATTTCCCTGACTGTAGCACACTGTCATCTCCAATGGCAAAGATTTCCCCAGATGCTAAATTTGTGGTCAGTAGTATGCTCGGCGTCATGAGGAAGGAAGCTGTGGGTAGTCACTGGGCTTTGTGTGTCATTTCTGTGTGTTATTGTAGCATTGTGTTTAATAAATTGGCAATGAATATCCACATTAAACCACTGACAGTTGTTTTGGGGTCTGGGGCCTTATTATAGAAACTTCCTAACTTGCAGGTCCTATCGTAACTGTTTGGTAACCATGGTAATTAGAATTAGGACCTGATTTAAGAAAGCCTTTACAGCATCCCAAGCATCCTAACTTCCTAAATTCTCAAATAAACTCTCTTAACATCAGGATAACAGTTGAGCCGTCCTAACTTTAACTTTTCCATCCAGTAGATAAATAATTAGCTAACGTGGTGGTGTTAGCTAACTTCTTTAATCTGTATGGCTGATCTTTTATTGCCTTTACACAATGGACGGTAGATATGTTGGAGACTGTGTCTGCTATCTTAGCCCACTGTCTTTCTTTTGTCTTGAGTTAGCACTGATGGAAATTTCTTCAAAAGAGCATCTTTGGGTTCCTCTACCAACACCTCCAACGGCTTGTCACCCTACACATGCGACGGCGCCGTTGCTGAACTGCTGCGGCTCGCACACACCGTGATGTCCACACAGGCTGCGTTCCTGTTGCGAGGCGGCTCCTGAAACCCATATCTGTCTACACTGAGTTTGCAGAAGAACAAAGAGCAGAAAAGAGCTGTTTTCTGAAGGCAATCAATGATTTCCCCCCCTCATTCAGAGAGGGAAAAACAGAGGGAGGGAGAGATGGATATCTGGAGAGAGAAGAGAAAGAGAAAAAGGATTTTAAAAAAAACTCTGGCCTGCACCCGTTTTTTCTGTGACATATTGGACAGATGTAGACAATGAAACTGTAGTGAGAGGTGTCCTTGCAGGCTGTGTGGACGCTCTCATTGTTAATATGGGCCCAGTTAATGTTGTATAGATAGGATTCCTAGGGTTATTTAGGATTTGCTTCTGTAATACCAAAGTGGGAAAAAAATCCTATCTTAACATAAGATTTAAGGTACAGTAAGAAGTTTCTGCACTATGGCCCCAGAGCTGCTGTTGTGTTGAATAGCTTTCATTTTTCCACTCTGCTGCTCTGTTCTTCACCAGCTGCATAACTGTCACGAAGCTCTGTCATTTCTCCAAACATCTACCTTTTAACACTCCACTTTTTAGCTGTTCACGCCGTTATCCCTCTGAGTTTTTACAATTAGCATTTGATTTAATCTGAGGAGTCGTTCTCACGCCCTGTTTTTCTTCCTCTGTTTGACAGGCTGTCACAGGCGAGCCGGAGAGCACGACTGACTCGATTTCCGACCACTTCAGAGCCGGTGAGAAATTACGCCATGTTCCACTCCACTCGGTTTTGTACCTTCAGCCTCGGGGATGGCCCAGTTCTGTCTTTTCCCCTGTCAAACTGCAATCACTGCTAATTGATTGTTTGTTTGCAAAAGAGTTCTCTCAAATGATGTTGATGAACTCTTTTCCTTTGGGTCTCTTGGTTTAACACAATCAAGAATGGATGTGCTCATGAATCAGGTTGAAGTCCGGACATTTAGGAAATGACGATGTATTAAGGAAGGGGATAGAGCGGGCCAAGCTGAGTAGCCGTGATCTCTTGTAGTTGGTAGTTATGGGTATTTCCCAGTGTGCTTGGGGGTGTTGTAAGCATATAGACAATAGACCCTCCAGGAAACAAACTCCTGGGACTAAATTAGTGATTGTTCAGGGCTGACTTGCTGCTCTGGTATGGCTGTGCTTCCTGTCCGCCTACCGCCAAACCTTGGGGTGAGTAACTACAGGAAATAGCCCCTTATGCACACACACACACACACACACACACACACACACACACACACACACACGTCCAAAGCCCTTTGCCTTAAATTTAAGGGACGTAACCTGCATGACTCCCAGCGTGTCCTGAACAGTAATTGGTTATAAGCATAAATTATTTTGGACCACAAGGGCACACATGGAAAAGCAGCCTTAATTTTCCGACAGTATGTGACCACTAAGGTCACTAAGTGTCAGCATGAATAATTTCTGCCAGCGACCATTTGCCTGCTTCTTAAACTATGTTTATCTTAAAGAGCCAATTTGCTGCCATATGTCAAAAAGAGTTTTCAAACACACCTATTATTGGTCATGAGAACGTAATATTCCCGCCTGCTACGCACGATTCTGCTGTTCACACTGTTAGTGGCTCTGCATCGCTTATCTTTCAGCTTGCTAATGTTTGTGTCAAAGTTTGTGGAGTGTTAATGCGTGTGTGAAATATGAAAAGATAATATTACAAGTAGCTTACTGTTTCGTGTTTGTAAATGGCACAGCTGTTTGAGTTGTCAGACTGCTGCTTGTATCTAAATGATCTGTTTCATGTACACTGCAGTTACTTCACATTTAGCTGTCTGGCCGTTGGTGTTTGATCTGTGCGTTTCAGCTTTAAGCTATATTGTGCTTGCAGGGACTTATACTTGAGTATATTTGGAAGCAGCAACACATAAAGGCAGCTGCAGGACATAGAGTCCTTTGATTCAGCTGAGCAGCAGTCGTTTTATATGCTGCCTTCACATGGATCTGCCCCTGAACTTCAGCCGAGATGGCCCCCGGTTATAAAAAAAACATTTGATTGTCTCGTAGCAAAGGATCAACAGGGGCCATTGATTGGCTTGTGTCTTAACTTCCTGAGCTTGGAGGTATGTATCTCATACAACAATAGCATTTATTTGATTCCATTGAAAAGGCTCAGTGAGCCCATTAATAATGCAAATCAAAGGGGAAATGCCAACTAAGCAATGCTGGCCGAAAGGTTAGAGAAGCAAGCGTGGGACCCCCAGCTGCTGCAGTGGAGCTGTTCAGTGGCCAGCAGATAAACTGTGGCTGCGATGGGCAGCTTCCAGGTGTGAACGTGTGAATGTGTGATCAGGGAGTTCCTGCAAAAGAGAGCATTGCTCGCAGTGAACTCTCCCTGAATAAATCAAAGTTAAAAAACAAACAAACAGCAAACATCTGTTTGGCTCGGTAATACTTTGCGACAGCTACAGTAATCAGTGGTGCAGACAGAACCAGATGAACACCAGCCAGGATTTCAGCGCTGATTCCTAGTTGAAAACTGGTTGATAGTTGGTCTGAATGTCTAAGATCTTTTCTCCGCTGGGTAAGATGTGGTAACAGCCTGTCAACATCTCACAAAACACAACACGGTGAGAATGAGACCACTGGTCAATATCAATAATTATTGATCATGTAGGTTGTGACTGACGACATGTTGTGTAGTCCAAGGGGGTGGAAGTTAGCTGAGGTGATAAAATGAGTAAATATCACAATATTTTTGACCAGATACCTCGATATTGCAACAATAGTGTGGGGATGACTATTGGTGCTTTCATAAAATATTAAACCAATGAGATTTTTTGATAAATAATCATCAGTAATGTGGATATAATGACTAAGGCAAAGTTCATAAAATTACTTCACTTTACTGAAGGGATGTGCACAACTAGTCAACAACACGATTAAACGTCGCCACCCTTGCTAGTCGACAACAGAAATACTAGTCCGTTAAATTGTTATTCAATATTTTATTCATGTACAATGCCAGTTAACTGTTGCCTCTAAGATGTTATGCAGCCGCTCGCCACTAGTTGGGGCTGCGCCGCATTAAACAGTAGCTCCTCTCACCGTACGCCATAAGCATGTATTCCCCGGATGTTTTTATAAGCAAAGTAAGACAGATGACAGCTCATAAAAGAGCAGTTGGCAGTGTTTCAATCTAGAAAATGTAAATAACGTTGAATATAGTCTGTGACACAATAAACTAGTAAATAACTTGACAGCAACATGGAGCAACATGTGACCACATTCAGCACAGACACGAGCATTAACCTGCAAGCAGAGCAACTGCTGCTGCTAGCACTGCTAACATAAGCCACACTGTGTAGCAGGTCGGCAGCTAATGTCAGCTCCGGGGTCGTTTACCCGCCGACACTGTGATCCTCATCGGTCTGAAAAGATGAAGCATTTAGTGAGTTATTGTCAAGTTTTGACAGTTTTTGTGCATTTCAGTGGCATTTAAAATACGACTTGGTGATTGTAACGGCTGCACACAGTGTCATTTCAGACAGTGTTGAACATGATCAATTAATAAATTGTGCTCAGTTTTAACTGCTTTCTGAGTGTTTTCTTACTGTTAGACGAGTCGACCAATCGAAATTAAATTTTGCGTTTAATTGACAGGGAAATTAGTTGCCAGGAACATCCCTGCTTTACTGTATGCAGCTCCTAAAACCAGGAAAAGACAACACTTATGCCATATCACAATATAACAATATGCAAAATCTAACATGATACCTACTCTCATATGATAAAATAAAATATCAATATATTGTTCAGCCCTAGCCTGTTGCTGTTATTAGCCTGTTGTTTGCACATTGTAAATGATGAAAAATGTTGCAACTGCAAATCCCAGTGAAATATGTTCAATCAGCGTCTTCAGAGAGTCATTCTCTTTTGAACCAATTCTGAATGTCTTTTCACTTGTGACCATATTCATTTTTTAAAACCCGTTTTTAATGTAAAAATACTCAGTGGGAGTATTAGAAACACCTCAGGATAAATCATTCCAATACAACAAGTCCACAAAATACATTATAACTCAAATAGGCATCTCAGCAGTCACTGAAGATTTCAATGTGAAATATAATTTATTGCAGCACTGCTGCGTTGCATAGCATTAGATCGTACAGGTTGCTTCCATTATTCTGGGAACTCAGAGCAGATTCACACTTAAAATATGAAGACCAGAGAGGGAAATGGCATTAGCTGCCAGTTCCTTTTGCATGCTGCCATCCTGAGGCTGAAGGGGGGTGCACTAAAATGAATAAGGGAGCACTCTGGAACATGACCATCCATGTAAAACAGGCACCACCTGGCAGCAGCCGGCACAAGGTGTGAGAGCTGGCTGCTGCTTTTCATTCTGGGTCATGCTGTTCAGGACGAAGCGTCCCGTCAGCAGTAAGCAGCAGTGAAGCCTCCAAGGGTCCCTTGCTCCAAAAACCTCTGCGTTCCTTAAATGTTCTGGGCTCAGGTCAAACTCTTTGATCATAGTCGGGCTCGGCTGCTTCGGCTTCGCTCGGTCAGTGATTGTAGTGGACTGTGCGGTGTGGCAGCGACCTCTGGCAGGCACTGTGGGTTCTGCACTCAGGAGCATGATGTCTGCTAATGTCCAGATGTTTTTTCTTTTTCCTTTTTTTGTGTGGCATAGTTGTAGGAGTGTTCACAGTTATTATCTGTTTCAAATGCAGGCATAAAGACAGCTCACATCAACTATTCACATTGCAAAGAAAAGCTTCACAGACAGCTGCAACTACAGAATGTTGCTCTTTCTGTTTTTGATTCAATGGCAGTAACATCTGGGCCCTTCAGTTAGCTCTGAGTTATAAAGGAGGTCATCCATGGAGACTGGTTGGTCTGGACAGGCCTTTTCTCCAGGGGGGGAAAAGGGGAAATTAATAGCCCAAGGCTGTCCTTTGAGGCCAGCTAGATGCTCAGCTTCAGGAGAAGCTTTTTTTTGTCGCATTTAATCACTTTGCTTTTTAAATTCTGTTCTGCCCACCATTTTTTCCCCCCTGCAGAAGGGTCCAATGAGGACAAGAGGGAATATTAGTCTGGTCTTCACATTCAGGCTGAATTCATTCACTCTGCTGTTTAAATTGGCTCTCTTTCTCAATTGGTCTAATAAGATAAATCCCTTTTTTATCTCATTCTACCAATTCAATGCTTTACCGAAACTACTCCTATTACCTTAGCTGGAATCTAAAGTGTATATTTTCAATGTTTTTGTGTGTGCAGATGTTTATTGTTCGGTGGTGTGATAGTGTGTTCCTTTATGTAAAAATGTGTGTATGTGCTTCTGCTCTGCAGCTCTGGTTTCATTTTGTGTCATTCACAAGTGAGACTCTGAACACATACTGTATGCTTCTCCAGAGTTGGAAACTGACAATATTTGTTGAATGAGGATGAAAAAATGGGATGAATTTTTCCTGAAAGTTTAGCTTGTAGCCCTTAAAGTATGTCCTGGGTAACAAAAGCTCTGGATTAGTGGCATGTGGTTGTTTCACCTAATTTACAAGAATATGAGGACATTTCATGGTTGTTTGATTGATTTGATTGGTTGAAGAGATAAAATTTAAAAAATAGAACAAAACAAAACCGGCACCTCACCTCCCCAACATCACTGACGCTCCAAATGATGTTCTGGACCGTTTTATTGACCCACTGTAGAGTTTTCCTGTCCTGAGCCGTGCACATCCCATGCAAGTTTGTAATGTTTTCAGTCAGAATGCTTTCAAATGCTCCTTTGAAGTTAACAAAAACATGGTGCAGGATTTTTTGCCTTCTTAAATACAGCCATTTCTGAGCCGTCTCTACCAGGATAGAGATGTGTTTTGTCCTTGACAGGTTGTATGTGATGTTTATCCCCAGAAATGTAAAACTGTTTACCTGCTCCGCCTCAGCTCCGCTGATGTAGACTGGGGAATGTATCTTCGCCTCCTTTTTCCAAAAATCAACATTCAGTTTTGCTGGCGTTGAGCAGCAGGTTGTTTTCTGTGCACCACTCTGCAAGACTTTTGATTTGCTCCTGATATGAAATTCAGCAGACGGCGGTGGTGTCACCTGCAGACTTCACAAGAGACTTCTCTCCATGCCGTTATCAGGAGGGGGGCTGAACACACAGCCCCGGGGGAGGTTCCGGTGTTGCGTTATGGGAGGTTTGTCGGATTGGAAATCAATTAGCGATGGCTGTTTGAGTCATTTGTGAAGAATGTGATGTCACTGATCAGCACCTCATTGACCTCATTGCATCTCTTTCTGGCTCGGTTCAGCTGTTCATTGTCGTGTTCTGCTGTATTTCCGCCGCTCTCGCTCAGCATCGAAATTTCGCTTCTTTTGCATCTGTTTCAGCTGTACTTCAGCTTCAGTTGTTCAGTTCTCCCACATCAGAAAGTGAGAAAGTACAGCTGAAAGTGATGAAGAACAGTCAACAATGATTGTGACAGAGCTGAAGGCAGCTGGCCCAGGCTGTCTCCCCACAGTGGTGTGAAAGTTCATAACTGCTGACCTCCATACCTTTTGCTAAATTATTCACTTTATTTAAAAGTTTCTCTTTTATTCTAACACGAGCTTCAGTCTGTGACATTGGTGGGGACGTCTCCTGGCTTTTCAGCGTGAGGAGTAACAGGTTCAATCTGAAATGAAAAGTGTTGAGAGCTTTCAGTCAACACCACTCAGTGAACTCAGAGAGTGGAAAGGGGTGGGGGTGGGCGGGGAGGGATGAAGGAAGCGGAGGTTGAAGGAGAGGGAAAAGGGCACAGATTTTCACAGCCCCAGTAATGTTCTTTCTGTAAAAACATCAAGGCTTTGCTTCACTGCGCTTCGCAGCACGGCTCCCCAGCCTCTGCGTTTGATGGCTGTGTTAGCAGACCACAACACAACACCCTTGCTTTGGCAGGGTCAAATGGGTTCGAAGGGGATCCTGGCCTTTAATCAAAGTATTAGGGATGGGGCTGAATGTTGCTGACCTTTTTTCTGTTTTGTGTTGTTATAAAAAAGGTACATCACTATATCACAGAGCCTGTTTGTGAGGTAACATTGCAGTTTGATCTTTGAAAGTCGCTGGAATTAGTGTCACATGTTTTACACTAATGTCAAAGGTGCTACTGTGATTTTAGTGCTTGTGTGCTTGTCAAAGGTATTTACAGGAATATTTCTGGTCTAGAAGCTCACGTTTACATTTTATTAGTCTTTATAATAGTCCCTGCCCTTAGTTTTGCCTCCACATTTTGATAAATTTGGCAAATTTGACATGTCTTTCTTGCAAAAATAAGGATTTCTTTGCATACATTGAGAAGTAAAATTGAGTTTGTGACTTGCCTTAAAGGGACAGTTCACTCAAAATCAAAAATACATATTTTCCCTCTCACCTGTAGTGCCATTTATCCATTTGGATAGTTTTGGTGTGAGTTGCTGCCTTCTCTTGAATATAATAGGACTAAATGGCACTCTGGTTGTGAAAGTGCAAAAAAATACACTAGAAAAATTCAGCAGCAATGTGTCTCTCCAGAAATCATACCCCGGTTACTCCACAGACCTTGTTGTGAGCACTTTCATTTTAAAACTTTCTGCAGTAGAATTTATTGGAACCAGTTTCTTACTACTACAAAGAAAGTACCTGCTCAAAACCAGGTCTGTGGAATTTGAATTTATTATTTTTTTTGGCATTTACTAGGAGAAAGAAAGTAGTTTTGTGAGATTCTGCTGCAGACAGAAAGTTGTTCCAACATGCATGAAACTGCTCAGAACAAAGTCTGTGGATTATCATGAATAACCGGGTCATGATTAGAAGGCACAGATCTCGACAGGTGATATCTCCAAAACACGACAACTCGCACCAAAGCAGTTGTTATCTTGAGAGGTCGGGAGCTTTTCTCTTGGGCTTTTGAGTTGTGTGTGTGTGCAGGGACTGAAGGCCAGGCTTTGCTTTCCAACTTAAATTCACTGTATTGATTCTTCTCATAACAGGAGAATGTATTCTCAGCAGATGAACAAAACCAAAACAGAAGTTAACTGTCTTCTTTCTAACAAAATCAAAGGACTGCTCCTCTCTGTCTCTCCTTCACACACACACCCTTCTCACTCCAGCCTCTGCGCCTCCTCACTGGGGCAGTCAGCTCATCTGGTTCAGCCCTCCTGACTATGGATTTTGTAGTCCTTTAATGGATGCCATGACGGGTTGTAGTCCTTGCTGCAGCCATCGGGAGGGGATGTATTTCCCTTCTATGACACAACCTCTCATGACGTCGCACAGAGGCCAGAAGAAACATTATTTTTTTGATTTTGGGGTGAACTGGGGTGTCCCATATTAAAAGTGTGCACCAACAAAGTTTATGTTGATGATAAACAAGCCATTGCACTTCTAGGAGACTGTGGTTGGATTTAGGACATCAAGAGCATCAAACTGGGTCAAAGCAAGTTTTTTTTTTTTGCACTGTTAGCTTTTCATAGTTCTGAAACTTCTCAGCGTCCCGAGTGCTCACCTTCCATCCTTCCTTTGAAATATTTACAGTGGCTCTCAACCTGCAACTCTAGACGATGCTATAATAAATGTAACTCACTCTGTATCTTCAAGTGTGCCTAATGAGCTCTCAGAATGGACACAGATGAGCAGGTATTAATCTCCCACAACTGCTCCGGCTAATTTTGGTCTTATCAAGTGACTGAGTATCTTCCTCTTCCTCTGCAGCAGAAAGGGTTCGCCCTTGATGTGCACTCTGCTGCTTTGATTCCAATTGGAAAGAGTGTTTGTAGTTATGTGTCTCAAAACCCATTTAGGGGGAGATTAAAGACCTAAAGCAGGAGCGATAAAAGAAAAAAAAATGTATAAGGAAAGATTAATGGGACATATTAAAATGGGGGAAACTCTCTCATAAAGTTTATCATGGTCGATGATGTCTGTGCCTGCAGAGTGGGTGCTCCACTTTTCATTACATTCTCCAAAAACTTCTGCAGAACTTTTAAAATTTGTTATTGCTTGCATGAGCTCACTGCAGCACTCGCTAGCCTGCGTGGTAATGACTGGGCTTCGTTCGTTCGTTCGTGCTGAATCAAGTGAGCTTAAAAGTGATACCTCGTCCAAAACTCTGCCTCTTCAAACCTTCGCTCGCTGCTTGTGTGCCAGTTGCGGCTGTTCGGCATTTAGGCTCGGTCTCCTGCGAGGACCTGAATAGCATACGAAATCCTCCAGAGTCCCCGATGAGTGACGTTTTAGTGGCTAGTGGAGAGCTCTTAACGATGCCTATGAGCATTTCTCTACCAGTTTTGGCTCCTGCCTCTGTCTCACTGTGGTGGAGAGGAGATTAATATTCATGATGATTGTGTCACTGGTACTATTGTGAGTTATGCTAACCGTGACCTAATGGCTCTGCTGTTGAGTAGTGTGTGTCTCCACTTGTCATTAAAACCCATTCCTGTTAAAGCCAACACATACCTGTCAAACACATAGAGAAGGATGCTGTAGCAGCTGAGGAGACACACATTTTTAATGAATTTATAGATTTTTAGCACTGTAGCAATCAGTGTTGAATCCTCATCTGACCAATACATATGCTACCAGTGACCTAAAGGAAAAATATGTAATATATTCACTGCATGAAGTCATAAAATACAAGCATGATATGTACACCAGCTTCTCTTTTGAAATTTCCATTCCGGGGTGAAAATAACTGTCATTGTTTGCCTGTTTCGCGTCAGTTAGAGTTAAAAAATGAATGCCGAATGGTTGCTGAATGAGTAAGTGTCTGTCTGTGAGTTGTAGGAAAACATCAGTAATCTTTTAGAGGGAGCAGACGTTTATAACAGTTAAATTGAGACATTTATTAATGGAGTCTGGCAGGCAGTTGCTTAACTCCAACTCCAGAGTGTGTACTTTTAGAGCAGTGGTTTTGTTTTCAGGATAATGGGCGTCGCTTTGCATCAACAGACACTTGACAGTTACAGACAGCCGATCAGCTTACAGTACAGGGCTCGTTGTTGCTTGTCACTGTCAAAATATAATGTTGCGCTTGTCTTACACTCCTGTAGCGTCTGTCACAGCAGCTGCAGGCAACCTGCCTGAGCTTTGAGGCTGAGGAGGAGGCGGTGGGGGTAAACAATCCGCCTCAACCATAGGTTGTATATTAAATAGGAATTTAACCTATTTCATATATTGTGTATGGCTCCATCTCACTATTTAGAGTACAGTACTTTTTAAAAAATCTTTTTTTAATCTAAATTGAGGCTGATGCATGTTTATGTAAGGCTCTGCCCAGACAAATAAGGAAACTATCATATAAATAACAGCCCTACTTAAAGTACATATGGTTGCTGAAGAATCAGGTCTCTTTAATCAGGGACATCCACAGTCACGCAGCCTCTTATAGCGGACTTTACTGCCCTGAATCGCCCGACAAATCGCCACAACTTTGCCTCAGATCGGCGCTACCATTCTGACATGATTATGCTCACATTTTCTGTTAGCTGTGATAGTAATGGGGCTGCAAGGTGAGCTGGGGAGAGAGCGCTTCAGTCAGAGTGCTGTGACAACCTTATCACATATTCTGTGGCAGCCACGTTGACGTGTACCCAGTCAAAAAGGACAATTTAAAAGGGACAAACTAAATATATTGTAGACAGATCATTCTACTGTAATCATCACATGTCTGTAGTAGAGAGAAACACTTATGCTGCACCATCTGCATTCTGGGCATTGTGATCATCAACTCTTTATTTGCCCAGTGTCATGACATGAACTAGTTAATAACTGATTACTTGAATATTCAGTCATATTAGCCGTTTAAATGTTGAAGGAACAACAGCACTGATGCACATGTTTCCTTGCAGTGTACGCCATCTAGTGAATTTTGAGCATTATAGCATTGTCCTAACATAACTGATGGCCTTTACCTCTTCCTTTCAGTTTGCCTCATTCACACGATTACTATGTTCAAGCACTTTTTGAAACACCCTCCTACCTGCTACACTGTTTAAATAAGCAGTAGCACTGCTCTACAGGATACAGGCATAATTGGAATGGTAAAACAGCTTTCAGAGTCAAATAAAAAAAAATCTTATCTTGTGAACAGTTCCTCTGAAGAAATTCGATTTTAAGATGTTATCCAACCCTCAAGGCTCTTAAGTTTAAAAATATCCAGCGCTGCACCCAGAACCAAAGTTCTAAGTTCATTAAACAACACTTAGGAGGGGTCACACTTTGACGCCCCCCCACCCACCCCAGCCACCGCCGCCTCACTGAATAGAATGGTTATAAGTCCTGTCGGAGGTTTTTTTTGGTAGGTGTGACTCACAAAATCAATAGTGTTCAAATCGAATATTTCCAAAGGTATCTTAGGAGAGACAGAGAGACGGAGAGGGGGGAGGCAGAGAGAAAAGAGGCAGGCTGGGAGGGATGGAAAGACTGAAGGAGGGAGGGAGGGAGGGAGGGAGTGGTGTTCACTAGTGGATAATTGCAAAGCAGGGAGGCTGAGACTGCAATCCACATGATGTTGAAACGAGCTGTTCCCTGCGGCCATTTATCCGCCTCACCTGAGAGCTACTAGACCAGTGTCACTGACTTAAAATCAATTTTCTGATAAAATTACTTCAAGAACAAATTATCCGTCAGTCGTGACCTGCTGTCATGAGCCCTGTGTTCCTCTTGACGCCACTAGAGGTCAGTGTGACCCTGAGGTGTGTGTTTGCACATGAGGGAGTGAAGATGTCATGGGCTGCTGGGATGGGTAGGAGGGGAGTTTGCAGCATGCTTTATGGCCATGTCTGCAGAATGACTGCATGGTGCTGCAAAGCTCTGGCTATTTTGCCTCCTCCTCCAAACAAAATCTCTTTATTTTTTTTCCTCCTCATGTAAAGAAAACCGAGCTTCTTGCTCTGTTCCTTCCCGTGGATTTTCAACCTGGGGATGGGTTGAACCTGTTTATGCAATTTGCATAAGCTGGCTTCAGAAATCTCTGCTTACCCCTGTGTATTGCTCCGTCAGAGTGAGCTGGCTGTTCAAAAGGAATAGCTAATGACTCCATTGCCCTCATTGACGCATGTCAGTCTATTTCAGGCTCAACGACTAACACTCTCATACATGGCCAAGTAAGAACTGATGAGCTGCGTGCTGGAGCAGCCGGGCTACGACGTCAGCCTAGCGCCTAGTTCATCGGTAGAGTGATTTTCAGCAGGGCAGGGCACCTTCCCCTCATGCCTGTGGGTGAACCATCACCTGAGTGTATATTCTAGCCTCGTGTCACGCTGCTGACAGCCCTCCGCCGATGAACTGAAGAGACGTGCTGAGATATCAACCATGTGATCCGACCTGATGTGGCAGCAGTGGCATTTCTTCGCCCCCCTCCATCCTCCACCACCTCTCTGCCCATAACGGGAGCCATCCTTCAGCCCTGTCTCCTTATTGATCCCCATTTGGCCGGGGTTCGTTCTCCCCCTCTCCGTTACCCGCCATCAGTCTCGTTCCTGAGCTCGCCCGCCGCTGACCCCTGCTCCCGGATGAGAGGAGCCGTAATTGGAGGGGAACGAGGTTGAGAAGTGTGTGTGTGTTGGGGGGGTGGGTTGTGGGATTTGAGAGTCAAGCCATAGAAGGGGCGAGGTAAGAGCGGAGATACAGAGACGGAGAACGTGCGAGAGAGCGATTGGGCAGCTGGGTAATGGTATTAACTGGACTGAATGCTGAATGCAGGGGCAGGAAGGGCACCGCCAGCCACGGAGGCCTGTGGCTGGCTTTCACATGACTATCTGTATGCTGGGACGCAGGAGAGTAATAGAATCCCAACGTGATGTGTTGGGATGCTTGGGGAGGGGGGAGTAAATTTAGCCACAGCCGCAGGCAGGCAGGCAGGCAGGCAGCTCCACCAGGCCCTGGGGGGGGATGTTCGCAGCTCTGGGGCCTTCTCTGGCTGCACCTCTGTGATCGTCTCTACCCTTCTGGAAGAATCATGGAGGGCATCACAATAAGAAGCAACTCTTCTCCATTCCTTATCGGGCTTAACGACCAAATGGTGAGCTGTAGGCCCGGGCGATTAAACAGTAACAACAAAAACAAGTGGTTAAATTCAGACGTAGAGTGGTTAAAAATAATGTCATTAAAATGATCAGTAATTATCAATATCGGCTGCCATGAAACCTTTTATCGTGATGCATTTTTCAGCCGTGTCGCCCAGCCCTAGTGAGAAATGTAACTCATTGCAGTGATGGTGGGGGAGGGCGGGGGGGGTGGAAGATAAGTCATCCACTCTTTATTTCCAGCCTCTGATAGGGGAGCATCTGTTGCCTTGTGCAGCTATTCGATTTCAAAAGCAATAGCGCATGTCATAAACTGATGTCCTATGATAAAATAGATCCTTCACGATCATGACTGATATACAGATGTTCCCCTGATGTCACTCATTCGGCTACAGTAAAGCTATTTTTCGGCGCCAAACACGCAGCAGGCTATGGCGTCTCTCAATGTCAGTGGTTTTGTCCTTTTTGAATGCGTCACACATTTCTCCCACCGCATTGAGTCCTATCCGAGTCCACCCCCCCTCCCCCGTCCTGCCTCGTTATTAATACCTCCTTAAGCAATATCAGGTGAAGATCAAAAGAGAGCATCATGACTTTGAAGTGTATCAGAGTCCATGCAAATCTGTTGTTCTCCACTTTGAAATGACTGTCATTGAAAAGGCGTCACGCCCTCTGTAATGTAGTTGTTGTTAAAGGAGGGTTTTTGATGTGAGGTTTGATAGTAATCTGAAAAGGAAAAACAAATATGAAGCCATTGGTTTTTTTTTATTTTTAGGGATTCTCTTTATGCAGCAGCTCGCTAGTTCACGTGTGATGCGCCAAAATAAAAGCCTGTTGTCATTCTCTTTCTTCTTAAGAGTGTTCTAGCAGATTAAGGTGTACTTGTAAACATCACATGTCAAAGTATTCATGTTTTTTTTGTTTTTTTTTTATTCATTCAAATGCTCGGGAAGTTAAAACATCTTTTGTGCAACTCTTTAAAGGAGTCAAAGCATGTACCTCACTGATGCAATAAACCATAAAAAAGAACTCGTAATCAGCTCAGAGGTTTGCTCCTCACCAGTTTGTATTTTTTTTATGATCATTTATCTTCAGGATTTAACTTTAATTGCTTTGCTGAAGATCAAGTACACAGGAGGCGATAATATTTCCCTCTGTAGTAGTTGTTATCACATAGAGCTGGCATCTAAACAATCAAACATTTATCATTTCTCGCTATTCGCTCCCCGGAAGAAAAAAAAACCAAAATCCCTCAGCCTATAGAACATCTGACCGTAATGTTATCAAGTCCTTTGAGCCAATTACCTTTGTGTTCAGGCCCTAATAAGTCGAAACGGTTTCCATTTGTGGCCAATCATCCACATGGTATTCTTTCTCACTAACCATTGGCAGACTGTAATGCTCGTTGTGTATAATTGCAGGTTTATGGTATAGCTGTATTATCTCCAATGAAGGCTGCCGTCATGAATAACAAAGACTGTGCAGACCATCTGTGCAGTTTGTTGAAAACTATGCCACAAATGATTCAGCCGTTCAAAGCAGATAGCATTTGGCCATAAAAGCATAATTCAGTGTTAACCAAATGTTCCCCACTTTTCTTTAGTTGAAAAATCAAACGGTGCAGACTTTGAAATGGCTCAAGGTTTAGATGACACGCTGTGCGTGTTGTGTGAGTGAATGCAATGTCAACAGCATGCTTTATTTCTTTTCCCTGCTTCTTATTTGTCTTTGGCAGGGGTGACTATTTGCCTCCTTGGCCTGAATCTTAATTTCATATCTCTGACAGCCCTGAACAATAGCTGAGCCTGGCTGTTGGCAATCTAATTTTCATTTGAATATTGGCAAAGTCTTATTGGAACTAAGTGATTATGAATTTGCTTCAAGAAATAATGGTTAAGATAAAAAAAGTAGACAGTCATCCTGGATTCCATCTGCATTTTGTCGTAGTACATGGCCGTGATTGTTTTGCTCGTGTAATGTCCTGTAATCCTTTTTTGTGATGAACAGATGATGCAAACACTCTGCATTTTTTGCTTCATTACTTGTGGATTTAAGTGTCCGGGTGGACTAAACTAACCTCCAGATTCAAGAAGGACATTTTTTGGCAAATAGTTGAGAGGAAAACAAATGTAAGGGTTCTATTGCCGCTCATCTACAATATGTTTGTTTTTGTCAGTTTATTTGTCTTTAGGGGGCAGAATCAACATGAAACAGAAAATCTTTCAAAATAATTTCCCTTCTTTTTTGTTGTTGTTTTTTTTGGTGCACATTCATGACTGTAGGCTGAACGAACTGTTATTCACAATTCTTTTTTAATTCATAAAAACCTTGAAAAAACTTTTTTCTGGCTTTTATGGCTTTATGTTTTTATGGCCAGAGGCATTATGCTTCAGGTGATCCTCTTCTTTTGAACGCCAGATCTCAAGAATGCCTTGAAGGAATTTCTTCAAACTTGACACAAATGTTTTCTTCGGCTCAAAGAGGAACTGACGGCTAGATTTTGGTGGTCAAAGGTCAAAGTTATTACGGCCTCACTAAACACATTTGTGGCCATAACTCAAGATTTCATACACCAATTGCAACAAATAATTAATAGGATAAAATAATAATATCCAAAAGGTCAAAGATCAACTTCACTGTGACAAAATAATATTCAGCTTTCTATCAGTCATCTGTATCCTCTGTAAAAAACAGTTAAGACAGCATGTTTCTCACTGAAAATTACTCACTGGAATCATACATACCTGCATCATACATACCTGTTATTAAATTCCTTCAAAGTTACAGGTCAATATAATGGTGAGTTCCATATTAAATTCCTTCAAAGTCTTATGAGTCTGGACAGATATGGATGTAAACTGTACTGTAACTTGACTGGTTGGCGGAGACATACAACTGTGAGGCAGGAATTGTATTTTGTGACTGCTGTGTTTTGTGCGACCGTTGACAGCTGACTTCTTACTCTTCTTAACAGGCCACTAGGGGCCGCAAGTGATGAACAAGTACTTCAGTCTGAAATCTTGTTTCAGCCCGGAACAACGTACATTATGTGGGAGACATGTAAATGTTGGCTGAACTCTACAAATCTCTGCTGGTTGCATCTGGGAGTTGTGGTGGCATTGCAGTAGGTGCTTCACCATCTGTTGCCTGGTGGGGATCTGATCTCTACTGAGTGACCTCTTCCAGTTCCCTCTACATTTAATTATTATTGGTTTTAGGAGAAACTTAATTAATTTATAACTATCCCTGGAAGCAGAAGTCTTGGAAAAAATAATGGTAAGCAGACATTCACGTGTGTAGTACAACTATTAGCTATACGGTTCATTTAAAAACTTTACCATTTCCTTCCCTTTGGACATTTTGCTCGGCTGCGACTGTTAATGTTACTAGATTGATTTTGAGATGTTATATAGCTCATTCCCTAAAATGAGCATGACTTTGTATTGCTCAAATTATGTTGCTGGATTCAGCCCGCGGGCCTCGAGTTTGACACGTGAGTTATACGAACATGGAGCATCAGGCAAATAGAATTATAATGTTTTCACCCTTATGCAAATGTTTTTAAGAGCAGACATGCAAATTGCACAGATAAAGTGTAAACGTACTATTACTACTGGCAACACATTATGTCTCCATGTCATTGATTTTCTGTGTCCTCAGCCTTGGCAGCCCTGAGTACTTTTATATTATTAGGTGAATCATGGCTTTTAGCCTTTTTTCCCTAATGCTCATCAGCATTTGGTCTGTACTGGTGCGTGTTGATGCTTTTATGCACCAGCAAGGACTTTTATTGACAGTAGTTCTTCAGATTTCAAGTTTGTAGTGCTGTATTTTCTTCATTTATCTCTCAAGTGTGTTTTTTAGGACATACTGTCTGTGTCAGTTTGTACTAATCAACACTCAGTACATAACTTGGTTAGATGACAATACAAGAACATAATAATAATATATTTTTAACTCTCCCCACTGGCAGGTCCAGTTGCCTCCACGTGGATTTGAGTGATCCCTCTAACTTGTGGGTTGGTGGTCTTAGAACCTGTTGTAGAAACTACAATCGCACAGCTCGCCATCAGCTGCCCTGTTTCTGCTTTTGTCCCCACCATCGCCACATGTAGACGGAACAGTTCCTCTAATGACTCATTGTCTAGACAGACTGTGGACTCAAGCTCTTTCTTTAGATGTCTCCAGGTCTCTCCATCGCCTTGACACACAACCCAGCTGGTCAGTGCTTGGGTGGTCAGTGATGGTCACTCAGACTGCACGACATAATGGTCAGTTTGTGGGACTGGGCAGTATACTGGTGATATAAGACTGGATATCGTCTTTGATTATGGGTATTGATATATTGTAATATGACAAAAGTGTTGTCTTTTCCTGGTTTTAAAGGCTGCATTACATTAAAGTGACTGTAATGTTCTGAACTTACCAGGCTGTTCTAGCCGTTCTACTGTTTGTCTTTACCCACTTAATCATTATATCCACATTACTGATGATTATTTATCAAACATCTCATTGTGTTCATATTTTGAGATATAGGGCTGGGTATATATGTACATATATATGTAGATCTAATCAACAACACTCCATAATCAAGAATATGAAAAGAGAAAAGAAAGCCGGTAACAACATCTCTATTAACATGCTTTACATTCCCCTTCCTCATCTCTGTACCTCGCAAAACTCATTTCTTTGCACCTCTTTTTAAACTGACTGACTGATATTTTTTTACT